>JAODAL010011208.1:0-101072 GCA_025379985.1 Phyllomedusa bahiana | reverse complement strand
AATTTTTAATAGTTTAAATAGGTTTGGGTTTACAGCCACAGGAACTGTGACCACACCATCTGCAGTAGGAGTTGTCTTTAAAGGGAACCTGTCAAACAGTTTATGCCCCCCTTGCTGAGGACAGCACAACCTAGTGACAGACATGCGCTGTGTCCCTTATTCTGTAAGATGCAGCAGTATTAGAGTATTTAATGCTCAAATCTTATTCATGAGCAAGTGTTAGCCCCGCCCCAACAATGGCTAGCCCCACCCACCTGACAGTTATTCACATGTTTCTACCTATTCAAAGTAATGGATTAGTCAGTTGTGAGGTGGGCGTGGCTAACTTCAGGTGGGCGGGGTATGAAAAAAACGGACTCTTGTCATGACTCCTTTGTGGCTGAAAACTGCAGGTTTGAGCATTAAATGCTCTAAAACGACAGCATTTTAAAGAATAAGGGACACAGCATTGGAAACAGCATGTCTGTCACTAGCTTGTGCTGTCCTCAGCAAGGGGGGCATAAACCATGTGACAGGTTCTCTTTAATGAACTGATGTCCTGGTGCAACAGCCAGAGTTGGAGCTAGCTCAAATCCCAGCCATTTAATCTCCTCATGCTACAGTCAATAGTAACCGTGGTATTTAGGTGTTTGAATTAGGAAGTGGGTTCCTGTCACCCATCAGCACTGCCACAATCCAATTGTAGAGTGGTTACCATGGCAACTGGAGACCAAATAATGACCTCTGTACCTGCCATGTAGGGCCTGCTGGAGACAGTCTAACAGTCTGCCTGTTACATAGAAAACACACAGAAGTACAGTAATCTATTACTATGTATTGCAAATCACAAGGCATTATGGGAAAGGAACAGAGAAGCTCAAGCGCCTTGTATTGGATGTAAAAAAATCCTCAATTTGCTATTAACCCACTGAGTCTTCAGAAAGCAAAAGGGATATTAGCCAAGCCAGTATCACTCATCTGCATACAGCAGTAGTTTCAGGGTTTTGCCCCTCATTAGTTCAGAAGCAGAGCTGGCTGTTTGGGAGGTAATGAGTGGCTCCTATATGGTGCTCTCTCCAAGGAGAGATATTCCCTTTTCTGAACCACTCACTGCCTCCCACCCAATTAGCCAGCAATGGGATGCTCCTCCCCATTCACCTCCTGTGACATGACTGCACCCAACCCCACCTCTGAGGCGTCTGTCTGGACAATAAACTCTTTACAAAAATCCGGTGCCACTAACACCGGCTGGCTACAAAGGGGCTTTCTTCAGGGCTTGAAATTATTTTTCTGCCTCCTCAGACCACTGCACCATCACCGCCTTTCTCTCTTTAGTTAGGTCTGTCAGCGGGGCTGCCACTGAAGCGAAGTTCGGCACGAACCTGCGGTAGTAGCCGACTAACCCCAGGAACGCTCTCACCTGCTTTTTTGTAAGGGGTTGTGGCCACCTCTGAATGGCCTCTACTTTATTTATTTGGGGTCTTATCATGCCCCTACCCACAATATACCCCAAGTATTGTGCTTCTTCCAGACCAATGGGTTAACTGTAAACCCTGCTTCCCTGAGTGAGTTGAGTACTGCCTTTACCTTGCTTAGATGAGACCCCCAGTCAGTGCTGAAAATCACAATATCATCCAGGTAGGCAGATGCGTACCTGGTGTGAGGTTTTAGAACCTTATCCATTGCCCTTTCAAATGTAGCTGGGGCCCCCCCCTGTAACCCGAAAGGCATCCGGGTATAGTGAAACAGCCCCTCTGGAGTGGAGAAGGCAGTTTTCTCTTTGGCCTCTGCTAACAGCGGAATCTGCCAGTAACCTTTGGTAAGGTCCAGTGTTGTAATGTACCTGGCTGACCCCAGTCTTTCAATCAATTCATCCACTTGGGGCATCGGATAGGAATCCCACTTAGATACCTCATTTAGTCGGCGGAAATCATTACAGAACCGTCAAGTTCCATTTGGCTTAGGCACCAACACAATGGGGCTAGACCACCCGCTTTTGGACTCTTCAATGACGCCCAGGGCCAACATGCGCCTTACTTCCTCGGAGACTGCCTGTCTCCGAGGTTCCGGGATTCGGTAGGGTTTGACATGAACTTTTACCCCAGGGTCCGTAACTATTTCGTGCCGTACCACATCTGTAGTGCCTGGAAGGTCGGTGAAGATGTCCCTGTTATGCTGTAGCAACTCCCAGGTCTCCTGTCTTTGATGTTTGGACAGGGCGTCCCCTATGACAACCTTCCTAATATCTGTGTGTGCTTCTACTTGAGAAATCAGGGACGCTACTAGGGCCTCTCTGTCATGCCACAGCTTTATTAAATTTATGTGGTATAATTGAAAGGGTTTTCTCCTCCCTGGCTGATGTATTTTATAATTTATCTCTCCAACTCTCTCTACCACTTCATAAGGTCCCTTCCATTTAGCCTGGAACTTACTCCGACCATGGGAACCAGGACCAGTACACGGTCCCCAGGGTTAAACTGCCTAACCCTAGCAGCTCTATTGTATACCCGGCTCTGTGACTCCTGTGCCCTCCGCAGGTGCTCCTTCACAATGGGTATTACGCGACTGATGCGATCCTGCATCTGGGCGACGTGTTCTACAACACTTTTGTAGGGAGTAGCCTCACTTTCCCTCTTTGGCGATGTCCAGCATACCCCTAGGGTGTCTCCCATATAACAATTCAAACGGGGAAAACCCCGTGGAGGATTGAGGAACCTCTCTGATGGAAAATTAGAAGGTTTTTGGCAGCAAAACAATCCCAATCCCTCCCATCCTTTTCTACCACCTTTCTCAACATCCCCTTCAAGGTTTTATTAAATCTCTCAACTAATCCGTCAGTTTGAGGATGATACACGGAGGTCCTCAGTTGTTTAATGTGCAATAGTGTACACAGGTCCTTCACTATCCTAGACATAAAAGGTGTCTCCTGGTCTATTAGGATTTCTTTTGGTAAACCCCTTCTAGAAAAGACCTGTACTAACTCTCGAGCAATACACTTCGAGGACGTGTTTCTTTGGGGAATGGCCTCAGGATATCTGGTAGCAAAATCCAGTATGACTAGAATGTACTGGTGACCCAGGGCAGACTTGACTAATGGCTCTATGAGATCCATAGCGATTCTTTCGTATGGCACCTCAATAACGGGTAGGGGAACTAAAGGGCTCCGGAAATGGGACATAGGAGCGGTTAGTTGACACGTGGGGCAGGATTTACAAAATTGCAATCTCTTTGATGCACCCTGGCCATTTTTAAAACCGTTTTAATACCTTCTCTTGTGTTTTCTCCCCCCAAGTGCCCCCCTAGCACTTTGACTGTGACCCAAATTCAAGTACCATCCCCTTAGGGTAGGGTACCAACTTTTGTTCCACAATTTCCCCTCATACCTCTACGACCCGAAATAGTAAATCATTATTTACAGCAAAATGCGGAAACTTTTTCTCAGCGTCCGGCTCTTGCGGTACCTCATTTATTACCGTTACCTGGTCCCATGCATTCTTTAGGGTGAGGTCCCGCAACTGAGCCGTGCCAAAGTTCTCACGTGACACCTCCAGATCCGGAACATTTTGCTCAGAGGCGGATAGCTCTTCCTCGCCTCCTGCTAATACAGCTAACGGGAAGTTATCAGTAACATCAGTGGTCGCCACTACCGCATCATAATGCACATCCTCTGTTAGTGGACTGAGTGTTTGGGGACTCACAGCCCTCATAGCGTCACCTTGGGGTTGTGACCAAAGTTCCCAGAACAGAGGAAAGTCCCTTCCCAGGATTAGGGGATGTAGCAAGTCTTTTATGATGCCCACTTCATGGATCAGAGTCCCGCAAACAGTCTCGATAGTCACTGTATGTAGCCAGTGGTAGTGCTTAGTGTCCCCATGAATGCAGACCACCCCCACCCGTTTCTCCGGGGTAACCAGGTCATGCGGGATGGCAGCTCGCAAGAGGGTAACTAAGCTGCCAGAGTCCAACAGGGCCACCACACTGACCCCATTCACCTGGACACGGCATTCCTGGGGGCCTGGGTCTGACAGTGGCACAGCACTACAGGCAGGGTGAGCAAACATGGAGAGGCGACGGGTGGCACCACACTCCATAGGCTCCTCCTGCTGGGGACAGTGTGCTGCAATATGCCCCAGTGGTTGGCACTTCCAACAGCGCACCTCTGCTCGGCCACCCAGGGGAATTTTAAAGGGAGAAAGTACCTTCTCTGGGCCCACCAACCTCTCTCTTCTGGGTGGACCACCCCGACTCGGTCTCCGGTCATGGTTCCCCTGGTCATCGGTGGAGAAAGCTTTGGTGCTTGGCCCCTGGGAGCGATCCCCGGAGCACCCAGCTGACTGGTGGGCTTTACTTTCGGGCCCCAGATAGGATTCGGGGAGTGGTATACCGCTCCACGGGGGGCAATCAGTGGTCCAGCATCTTGGGATCTCCCTGGGCAACCCAACGATGCAGATCTCGTGGAAGTCCACTTGCGTAGCGGTCCATGACGATCCGGTCTACGATGGCGGATGGACTCAGCACCTCAGGTTGTAGCCACTAGCGCACAAGGTGTAGAAGATCAAACAGCTGGGAGCGGGGCAGCTTGTGCTTCTCAAACCGCCAATCATGGACTCTGCGAGCCGGTACCGCTAGGGTGACTCCCAGCCTGGCCATAATCTCTGCCTTAAGGAGGTCATAGTCCTTGGCTTGCTCTGTAGTGAGGTCAAAGTAGGCCTTCTGCGGTTCCCCGACCAAATAGGGCGCCAGAACTTCTGTCCACACTGCACCCGGGAGGTTCTCTCTTTCTGCCAGCCTTTCAAACACCGGCAGATACGCCTCCACGTCATCATCAGGGGTCATCTTCTGCAGTGCGCGCTGTACTGCCTTTTTACTGTGCACGACCCTCGAAACGTTTTCTGTCCTCTGGGCAGAAACATTGTCTCTGAGCGCTGCAATCTGGTCCAGCAACAGACGGTTAGTTTCTTGCTGGTTTGCATTGGCCTGCACCAGGTGCTTGCATAATTCCTCCATTGCAGCGGACTGGTTAGGCAGGAATGTAGCAGCCTTCACCCAGGACATACAGTTCACAAAAACATATAAAGTCCAAAACGTATGCTGCTGTTACCCTTAGCAACCAGTGCCCATAGCAACCTCCAAGATAATTGGGGATAAGCGGTCACAGAGGTAGGCACAAACGGGATGGTTGTAACCAAAAATATAGAGCAAAACAAACAGAAAGTCTTATGTCGTAGGCTTACTTCAGCCATTTAGTATGCAGCACAACAACACAAGATGTAAGTCCAGTATCAAAAAGGAACACAGTTTTATACTCCACCGTGCGGCAGGTGAAGTCTCTGGAATGCAGACCTCCTTGGTCTGGTTCAGTGGTCTGTAGCAGGCTCCTTCCTGCTCAGCACCTTCTGGAGAAATGACTCTGGACACCAATCAGCACCAGGTTGACTCTCTCACCTAGTCTCTTCCTGCACAGGCTTTTTAAAAGGGCTGGAACACCTGTAAAGCCGGAAACCCGGGGGGGTGAAAGGCCTCCCACCCACGCTACAGCCGTTCAGAAAAAAACAGCCCATTCAAGGTGCATAGCAGTTATACTAAAACACTACCCTCTATGTAACCTATGGTTACTTAACTATAATCATAGTTGCCAACTTTTGAAAATGAAAAAGCAGGAGATTGTAGACGGTGGCGCGCCTAGCGCGCCGCGGCAAATATTTGCGTGGACACGCCCATCTTTCCGATATGCCACGCCCCCGTCAAAAAGCCACACCCACTCCCCCTAACTGCATAACGGCTTTGGAAAGAAAGCCAGGTAGATGCCCTTATAGCCAGGTAGTAAAACCCCCCATAAGCCCGGTAGTGCCCCTTTACAGGCAGGTAGATGCCCCCTTGTAGCCAAGTAGATGCCCCTTTGTAGCCAGGTATGTGCCCCCTTTGTTTGCCAGGTAGGTGCCCCCATTGTTGCCAGGGTAGTGCCCCCTTGTTTGCCAGCTAGTGCCCCTCTGTTGCCAGCTAGTGCCCCTCGTTGCCAGGTAGTGCCCCCATTGTTGCCAGGTAGTGCCCCCTCGTTGGCCTGTAGATGCCCCCTCTGTTGCCAGGTAGTGCCCCCATTGTTGCCAGGTAGTTGCCCCAATGGTTGCCAGGTAGTGCCCCTCTGTTGCCAGGTAGAGCCCCCTCTGTTGCCAGGTAGATGCTCCCTCTGTTGCCAGGTAGTTGCCCCCTCTGTTGCCAGGTAGTGTCCCCTCTGTTGCCAGGGAGTGCCCCCTCTGTTGCCCTGGTAGTGCCCCCTCTGTTGCCCGGTAGATGTCCCTCTGTTGCCAGGTAGATGTCCCCTCTGTTGGGCCCGGTAGATGTCCCCTCTGTTGGGCCCGGTAGTGCCCCCATTGTTGCCAGGTTGTGCCCCCTGTGGTGCCAGGAAGAGCCCCCATTGTTGCCAGGAAGAGCCCCCATTGTTGCCAGGCAGAGCCCCCCCCCCCCCTATAGCTAATAAAAATAAAATAATAAAATCCACTTACCTCACCAGGGCTCCTGCAGCGCTGCCAGCTTCCGACCGATCTCCTCAGCGGCGCAGGGGGGAAATGAGAGCAGCCGCGGTCACTCCCCTGCAGCCGCGCCGTCACTTCCCCGCGCCGCTGACCTGTATGTGCGGTGCACACACCGGCGTTGGGGCATACAGGGGGGAGGAGGAGGGAAGTGGAACGATTTCCCCCCCTGCCCCTCCCTGCACAGCGAGGACTCCGGGCGGGTGAAGGGGGGCGCAGCGGCCCGCTTCACCCCCTGTAGGAGCGGCCCGGCAGCGCCAGAGTAGCGCACTAGCGCTACTCCGGCGCCGCGGCCATTTAAAGAACCCCCGCCGCCTGCTGGCGGCAGGAGGAATGCCAACTCCCCCGGGAGGGCGGGAGGGGACCCCAAATAGCGGGACCCCCCCGCCAAAAACGGGAGAGTTGGCATGTATGACTATAATGCTGTCTTTTCCCCCACCAAGGTCCAGTTCCTTGGTGGGCCCCACTAGTGCAGTTCTCCTGCTGCCACTCAGACTTTTGTAAAAGCCGGGATGGCCCACTGGTCTGGCCTTCCTGACATCCCTGGAACTTCCCTACTATTTGCAGCATCATACTAGGGACATACCTTCCATCCACTATCTTTCCTGCTGGTTGCTTACAATATATATACCTGCAATATGTGCCTGTTGCTTCAGAAGTCCGCGCTGAAGTGCTCCCACCGACAGGGCCGTGACGATGGGTAGGCAGAGGTGGGCGCTCTCCTAGGGCGCCACCTGTGCCAGACAATACAGGGGCGCATTTACATTCAATCATAACCTCTCAGTCTGATCAAGGCTGCTGCAGTAGCTCACATCGCGGCCCGCTGACCTCTGTCACTGCTGGTTTGTCAGCGTCCTGCAGCAAGCACACGCCCCGCGGCGCCGTCTTCACCTTACTGAGGCTTCGCCGCCCCCCAGCTGCCAACAGTGGCAAGTCAGAAGGGATTGTGATTATTGTTAAAGTCCTGATGCCAGAGCAGGAAGAAGAGAAAGGCAGAGAGATGGGAATTTACTGACTAAGAAGAAGCGGAGCAAAGGTGAGCCAGTCTTCTTCATGATGCTGCAGAAAGCAGAGCAGTAACGTCCGTCATAGGTCATTGCACATTTCAGACGTCTCTCACTCACACACAGGAGCTGCTGCTGAGTGCCAAATGCCGAGTCAGTGTGTCGCCCCTCACCACCCACAGTGACAGCCTAAGCTTTAGAAAACACATATATATTTTTCAATAATTATGTTTGTAATTTTTATGATGGGAATATAGGGCCACATGTATGAAAACTGTTTAGGTTTAAAACTCACTTTTCTGCCCATGAAACCTGGTTCTCACAGGTATCAGCCAATTTGCATCCAAGGGACAAGCTGTAACCCCTGCTCCTGGATGCAGTCTACTGATACCTGCGAGCATTTATGGACGATTGAAATATTACTTTTGACTATTTGCCTGGTCAGCAGTGAGATACTGTGTAGCAGAAATGTCTCTTATGTGTTTAACCCCTTCTCTCCGCACGGTCATAATAATTTGGCTTTTCGTTTTCCCTCTCCGCCTTCCCAGAGTCATAACTTTTTGATTTTTCCACCTATCTAGACAAATGAGGGCTTTTATTTTGCGGGACAAGGTGTCCTTTCTAATGGTGTCATTCACCATACCATAGGATACACTGGAAAACCACAAAAAAATTCTAAGTGGGGCGAAATGTAAAAAGAAAATGTCTGCAGGTTTTGTTTTTATTGCGTTGATTCTTCGGTATAAATGATGTGTTATCTGTATCCTGACTGTCGGTGTGATTCCAGTGACATTAAATATGCATTTTGTTAAAAAAAATCAAAACATTCTCTATTTAATAAGTTTCCTCTAATACAACATTTTTTGTGACCAATAACATTTTTGTTCTTCCACTTATGGATCTGAGTGAGGGTCATGTTTTGCAGGCTGAAGTGTAATTTTTATGGGTATCATTTTAGGATAGACACAACTTTTTGATTACTTTTAGAGATGGGCGAATCGATTCTAACGAAGTAGAACTCGTTTAGAATTTCAGGAAAACGATTCTGAACGAAGTCGAAGTTTGGGGTGATTCGCGGAACAAAGCGTGTTTTTAATTGATAAAATGGCCACGAGCACATGGCGTGACATGGGGCAAAGAACTCTGGGAGGAAGAAAGGAACACCCTCAATGACATGTGCAGCGATGAAACCAATCAGAGACCGGCGGGATTCTGTGACGTCACCGCACTATATAAGTCCGGACGCGATGCTGGCAGTTCACACTCCTCTCTCTGTGCCGTGCTGTGCCGTCCAGTGGGCGTCCAATTCAGCTGTATATACATTTTAATGCTATCTGGTCAGTTCTGGAGCACATTGCATATCCAAGGGTTATCTAAGTCTGTTTTTGCTGTTGTATTCAGTAAAAGAAACAGCGTTTTTACAATCCACATACCAGTTCATTTTTGGCTGCTCATTTGTTTTGCTGCAATTTATATCCAAGGGTTAATTAAGCGTGTTTGTGCTATTGTAGTCAGTAAAAGAAACTGTGTTTTTCAATGCAAAAGACGAAATTTTTCCTGGTGATTCCTGTTGCATTATTTACATCCGAAGGTTAATTAAGCGTGTTTCTGCTTTTGTAGTCAGTAAAATACATGGCGTTTTAACACGCCACATACCAGTTAATTTTTGGCTGCTCATTTCTTTTGTGCAATTTATATCTAAGGGTTAATTAAGCATATTTTTGTTATTTGTTTTTCAACGCCAAAGACAAAATTTTTCCTGGTGATCCCTGTAGCATAATTGTCACCGAGGATGGCGCAGGTGCCGTCGCCCCTCGTGGCCGGCCCTCTGCCCGCATGGGGTCCGGCGCGGGAGCCGCAGCTCTCCGTGACCATCCCCCTGCTGCCCGGTCCCTGACGCCAGCTCACTTACCCGTCCATGCTCCTGTGCACGCTGCTCCTGCCTGTCCCGGCCGCTGCGCGTACCCGCTGCTTACGGCGCGCGCACGATGGCTGGTCTGGATTTAAAGGGCCAGCGTCCCGGTAATTTGTCTATTGCCGGCCTCTGGTCCTATATAAGGAATACGCCCCCAGCACTCTCGGCCTTTTCGTTGGTGTGCGTTACCTAGTCTATAGAGTCTTGGAAGATCTGTCTGATTATCCGTGTACCAGTCCGTCCGCTACGTTTCCTGACCTTGCCTGTTTGCCGCCTGCCATGACCTTCTGCCTGTCTCTGACTATGAACCTCTGCCACCCGTCCTGACCTCCTGCCTGTCCCCGACTTTGCATCCGACAGTTGGCATGGCCCGGGAGCGGGTCAGCGGCCTTCACCTGTCCTCAACCCGCCTCTGTCCCATTCAGTTCCCTCAGCCAGAGATCTACTATGTGGTTTGGGCTCAGCGCCACTATATAGCGAGGATGAACAATTTGAGGAGGACAGACAGCAGCTACTCGGCAGCGAAGAAATGGGGCCAATATCCGCTGCTTCTTGCAGTAGGCGGGAAAGTATAGATGTGGAGAGTGGCATAGGAGGTCATGTTGTGAGGGGTCAGCCTCTGCATACCAAGACCGTTGAGGAGGACAGCAGTGAAGATCAAACAATAATCGATGATAATGTAGCCAACAACACTTGGGAGCCGGGTGAAGCAAGGGCTTCATCATCGTCTTGAGAAGAGGGCAGCGGCGCGTCAGGCAGCGGCGCAGCCAGCAAGTGGGTAGTGTGGCCGTGAGTAAGCAGGGTCGCAGCAGTGCGAGGTCGGGAGCCAAGCGGCCACGGGGTAAAAAACCCGCTTCGCATATACAAGAAAGTTGAACGGGGGTTCAGCGAGGCAGCGGTGGTAGTAGTCACTCAGTGCGGAGCGTTGGCGGTAAAATCAGCTACTCGGCGGTGTGGCAGTTCTTTGCTAAGACAGCGGAGGAGTTGAATATGGGTATATGTAGAATCTGTGGGCAGAAAGTGAAGCGTGGTCAGGGAGCTAATGTTGGCACCACGGCCCTGCGTCAACACATGCAGCCTCACCATCCGGTGGCCTGGAAGAAACATGGCTCAGATGTGGTGGTCCATCCTGCTGCTGCAGCAACAGCTGCAGCACCTAGTGGCACACATGCCATTGCAGCCAGTCAAGGCTCCACCACCTCTGCAGAAGGGAGCTGTTTCTCTTTGCCATCATCTCCCGGTCCAGATGCTCCTGCTCCTCGCTACTCATGGCGCCATCAGTCGTTCAACGAGGCGATTGCAAAGAGACAACAATATGCGTCCAACCATCCTAAGGTGCAGAAACTGACCGTGCTCCTGTCCAAGTCGTTGGTACTGCAGTCCCTCCCTTTCCAAATGGTGGACTCTGCACCGTTCAGAGAATCAATGGCCTGTGCCGAGCCGAGGTGGAGAGTTCCCAGCCGTAATTTATTTTCCAAAAAGGCAGTACCAGCCCTTCATAAATATGTAGAACAGAAGGTGGGCCAGTCCTTGAGCTTATCGGTTTGTTCCAAGGTGCATGGCAGAGCTAACGTGTGGAGCTGTAACTTCGGTCAGGGCCAGTACATGTCCGTTACGGCCCAGAGGGTGAATGTGCATCCTGCCCAGCCACACCAACAACTTGGACAGGAGACGCCGCTTTCTCCTCCATGTTGTCATGCTCCTTTTCCTGGGCCAATGTCCGCCGCCTCCTCCTTCTCCACCACCACCACCACCACCACCATCTCAGCCTCCACAAGTGCTGCTCCATAATACCACATGTGTAGGGCAAAGCAGTGTCACGCAGTTCTACACCTGGCTTGCTTCGGCGAGTGAAGTCACACAGGAGAGGAACTGTTCCGCGTAATGCAGCAAGAAATCGATATGTGGCTTCCTCCGCACCAACTGCAAATCGGAACCATGGTGACAGACAATGGGAGGAACATGGTGTTCGCGCTGCACCGAGGAGGGATGGTCCATGCACCCTGCATGGTGCACGTGTTCAATCTGGTTGTGAAAAGCTTCCTGAAGTCTTCCACCAATCTTCAGAAGATTCTGAAAATGGCCAGGAAACTGTGCATGCACTTCATCCATTGCTACAAAGCCAGGCACACCCTCTTTGAGTTGCAGCGGCAGAACGGCCTCCCCCAACACACGCTGATATGCGATGTTTCCACCGTTGGAAATTCCAGCCTGCACATGTTGGACCGACTGTATGAAACAGAGAAAGGCCATTAACGTTTTTTGATGATCCAGGCGGACAGGAGTACTCCCCTGTGTAACTTTGATGTCAGCCAGTGGCAGCTCATGCGTGACACCTGCCGTTTGCTGAGGCCATTTGAGGAGGCCACATTATTTGTCAGGACTACGGGATGAATAGCATCATTCCACTGCTTCATGTCCTGGAACAGATGCTGAAAAATCTGTCTGGGCAGGGGACTGGAGACATGGCGACTACATCTCGTGGCCTCATGAGTCCATTGGGGTCTGAACTGGAGGAGGAGGAGGAGGAGGACATTGGAGCACAAGCATTGTCTTGTGAAATTATTGGTTTTTCTACCCAGGTGACAGGAGCGGAGGAGCAGGAGCATCTGGAGGAGGTAGATGGAGATGAGGAAAACTAGGCAGATGACCCGCAGGCACCGTGGCAGTATACAGTGAAGATGGAGGCAGGGAGTCCCTCAGAGTCACTTGTGCAGATGGCCTGCAGCATGCTGATTTGCCTGGCTAGTGACAGCCGAATAGTCAGCATCCGGCAGAGGGATGACTTCTGCCTCTCCACTCTATTGGACCCTCGCTACCATTCCAAAATGGGAGCCTTTTTCCCAGCTGCTGAGAGGGAGGACAAACTCAAATACTATAGAGAAATCCTCCGTAGTCAGTTGGCCACTGCCTATGTGTGGCATGGTCCATCCTCTGACAAGTCTGACCGGGGGGATTCCTCAGCACTCACGTACCACTGCCACGACTGCTGTGGGAAGGTGGGGGGGGTAGGAGCAGTACCAGCCGCAACCTTAGCTTGGAGTCTCTGATATGCAGCTTCCTTCACCCGCCTACTGAGGAGGGTACTCCGCCAGCAGCAGCAGCAGCAGGACCTGGAGCAGACCCTGAACCCACAGGTGGTCGCCTACTTGGACAGCACTCTGCCACCCCAGTTAGAAGATCCGCTGGACTACTGGGCAGCCAAACTGGATGTGTGGCCGCAACTTGCCGAGTTTGCAGTGGAGAAGCTGTCCTGGCTGGCCGGTAGTGTGGCATCAGAGCGGGTGTCCAGTGCGGCGGGGGCCATCGTTACCCCAAGGAGAATCCAGGGGAAATGTGGAACGAATGACCTTTGTCAAGATGAATCAGGCATGGATCGGCCAGGATTTCCACACACCAATACCTTAGGCGTCAGATTACATCAGCCATGACGCCTCACCAAAACTTTGAGAAATGAGTCTGGGTTCAAACTACCTGCCTCAGCCACTATTCTGATGCCGCCACCCGCCTGATGCCACACATCTGCTGCCAGTTTCTCCATCTGTCACCAACCATCTTTACCAGGGACTGGTATTGCCACCCACCTCCACACTCTGTTATTGTGCCACTCTATGACGTCATGCTGCTGCTGCTGCCATGCCCTCCACACTGTGTCATTGTGCCACTCTATGACCTCATGCTGCTGCTGCTGCTGTTGTTGCTCCCGCGGTGACCTCCACACTCTGTCATTGTGCCACTCTGTGGCCTACTCCTGTTTTTGCCACCTCCAGAATGTCATTTGGCCACTGTCTGACCTCTTGCTGCTGCTGTGGCTGCTGCCGGGACCTACACACTGTATCATTGTGCCACTCTCTGACCTCATGCTGCTGCTTTTGCTCCTGCAGTCACCTCCACACTCTGTAATTGTGCCACTGTGTGGCCTTCTCCTGTTTTTGCCACCTCAAGAATTTGTCATTGTGCAACTGTCTGACCTCATGCTGCTGCTGTGGCTGCTGCCGCGACCTACACACTGTGTCATTTTGCCACTCTCTGACCTCATTCTTCTGCTGTTGCTCCTGCAGTCACCCCCACACTCTGTCATTGTGCCACTCTGTGGCCTACTCCTGTTTTTGCCACCTCCAGAATTTGTCATTGTTCCACTGTCTGACCTCATGCTGCTGCAGTGGCTGCTTTCGTGACCTACACACTGTGTCATTGTGCCACTCTCTGACCTCATGCTGCTGCTGTGACCTACACACTGTGTCATAGTGCCACTCTCTGACCTCATGCTGTTGCTGCTGCCATCACCTCCACACTCTGTCATTGTGCCACTCTGTGGCTACTCCTGTTTTTGCCACCTCCGGAATTTCTTATTGTGCCACTCTCTGACCTCATGCTGCTGCTGTTGGTGACGTCATCTCCACACTGTGTCATTGTGCCACTTAGTGGGCTCCTGATGTTGCTGCCACCTCCAGAATTTGTCATTGTGCCACTCGGTGGCCTACTCATGCTGCTGGCAAGTGACCGCTGTCTCACGGGAACACCCTGTGGTTTCCTAATGCTGTTTCCATCCTCCACCATTCTATGACGTTGCCACTATGTTTGGTTTTCCCCTTCTTTTCACCAGTCAGAAGGAATGGGAAGGATCAGTATTGTCTAGCCAAAAGCAGGAGTGAATACAGAACACAGAAGACATGCAAATATCCCATTTACTGGTTATCTCTGTTTTGGATCAACTCCTGTTTGTTTTTGACCTTAGCAATACTGATGGATTATTGACCGATTGAAAGCAGACACTGATGGATGAAAGGAAGGGCAAAATGTCAACGCAAAATTACTGCCAACACCCTCTCCACTCATTCCGGGGGACCTATACATGTATCAGCGTTCAACAGAACAGGTTCTGTTATATTCTGTGACGTTTAAAGCTCTGGCCTCATGGAGTAACCTCTGCTGTGATGTCCCTTTACTGTGCTGCGATCTGTGGCGACTCCGGTAACCTACTATTGTGTTCTTTGATGCTATGGTAGCATCTTAGCCCTCAGCTTTTTTTTTTTTCAGCTGGCGCTGCCATGACTTTATCAGGCTGCATTCCTGCTTCAGTTTTTTGGTCAGTTTTGCCCCCGTAAGTGCCCAGGGAATTGAAGGGTGAAGCGATTCTAATAGCGGCGGCAGTCATGTGCGTGTCATACTAAAACACAGCATTGTATGAAGACCAAACCAAGCTCCCTCTGCATATTTAAGCATGGCACAATGTTCTACAGCACCCTACAGGCTCTGTGCAGCCAGAAAATAGATATTTTTTAACACGATTCATCTCGAAGTAATTCGGACTGAAACGAATTTTGACGGAAAAGTCGGCGAACCCAATATTTTAGAAATTCACCCATCTGTAATTACTTTGTATTCCGACATTTAGGAGACGTGAAAAAAATTAAACTCGCCTCTCCTCTCAGTTCCTGCCCTCACCTGCCATTGGTCTTCTGTTTTCTTCTTTCTTTTTCCAAATGGGAATGTCATTGTGGCAGGTGCTGATTGCCAGCAGGGGTAACATCCCCCTTCTTAACTTCAACAGTCGGAAGCAAGCACTCGGTGTTACATTTGCTTTTTTTTAGTTATTGCATCCCCTTTTTTTTTTTATCCAAAAATCCTAAAAATGTTATAAATCTTTCAAGGGATGTTCATATTTCAAGTTAATAAAACTTAGAGACAGAGCCGGGTCTAAGCTCGCATTCACATCGGAGTTTAGTTTTCTGTTCAAAATTATGGAAGGATCTAAAGCCAAAAAATGTACATTAACTGATACAAACGGAAATGTAGTCTTCTGCTTTTTTAACTGATCTGTCATTCGAATCTGCCACCTAAACAGATATTTTAGTTAGTTTCCATTCACAGATTTCAGACATTAAAAAAATCTTTTTTTTTTTTTTAAATGGAAATAAACATGTTTGTTCATACACAGAAAAAAATAATGGACCACATGTATGAAAACTGCCTAGGTCTAAAACTCACTTTGTTGCCCATAGCAACCAATCAGAGCACTATATCAAATTAAAGGGGCGCTCTGATTGGTTGCTATGGGCTACAAAGTGAGTTTTAGACCTAGACAGTTTTCATACATATGGCCCAATGAATCTAAAAACGGATAACATACTTTTGTATGCATTTTCCATTGACTTCAATGTTAAAAAAAATAGGAAGAGTCCTTTTCGTCAGATTTCCTTTTTTCATGTAACCAATAATGCAGCGTGCTATGTTATGTTTTTGCTTTAAAAAAAGCCTAAACACCTGTGAAATCAGTGGCAACTGTTTTCCATTTATCTCTTTTCAAAATTGAATAGAACGGAAAACCAGGTGTGAACCAGGCCCAAAAAGCAACACTGGCACTCAAACCAAACCACTTTATGTACAGTATGTAAAAAAGGAGAACACTAAAACACCTTATCACACTGCACAACCTGAAAATTTAGGGGTTATACTATGAAGTAAAATACACAAGTTGCCCAAGTTGCTTGCAACTAACTGTGAGACAACTGTGCACGATGTAACGGACGGGTAGTGGATCCGCTGGACCACCGTAGGTGATGGTGGAAGCCCACGCCAGGGAACGGAATCTAAGTAGGTCCCGGTATTCACCAAGCCCGCCGCAAAGCGGGATGGACTTGCTGCGGCGGGGAGTCTAACCATGTTGTTTCCCACGGCGGGGCTTGCCTGCTGTGGCGGCCAAGGGTAGACGTAGTACAGATTCGTCAGGCAAACTCGAAGACGGGGACAGCCAGAAGGTCAGGACAGTCGGCTCTGAATCGTAAACGTGGATAGACAGAAGGTCAGGGCAGGCGGCAAGATTCGTGGTCGATAAACGTAGGCAAGGGGTACGGTACACGGATAGACAAGACTAGGCTAGGAACGCTTTCTCCAGAGGTAAAACACACTAAGGATCCGGCGAGGGCCGGCAGGAAGGGGCCAGACCTAAATAGGAGCAGTGCCCAGCAATACCCAATTACCGGCGCACTGCCCCTTTAAATTTCAAACAGCCGAGCCGCGCGCGCCCTAGGGGCGGAGCCACGCGCCGGGAGACTGGGACTGACTGAGCAGGAGCGCGGCCGGGTAAGTTGACGCCGGCGGGACTGGGACAAGAGCGGACCCCGAACCCGACGTGCGGGACGGGGCTCCACTGGGAGCCGCAGCACGGACGCGCCTGCGACCCGAGACAGAGGTCGCAGGGGCGTCCGTGACAGTACTCACCCCCCTTTGGGCCCCCCCTTGGGCCCCCCTCTCTTACTGGATCGAAGAAATCTCTGGATGAGATTACGGTTCAGGATATTCTCCTCTGGCTCCCAAGACTTCTCTTCGGGACCAAACCCCTTCCAGTCTACCAGAAAGTACCGTTTCCCTCTAGTTCTCCTCATACGCAGGATCTCCTTGACTTCAAAGACATTGGAAGCATCAGCTATGGGTGGAGGAGGGATAGACTTCAGAGAGAAACGGTTAAGGACCAGGGGTTTTAGTAGAGAGACGTGGAAAGAGTTAGGAATTCTCATGGTGGAGGGAGCCGGGAGTTTTGTAAGAAACCGGATTAATGCGAGTGATAACCTCGAAGGGTCCCAGGAAGCGGGGTCTCCAATTTGTAGGAGGGCATCTTAAGACGGACATATCTGGCCGACAGCCACCACCTTGTCACCTGGGGAGAAGACAGGTGGAGGACTTCTTCCATAGTCGGCTTGGGTCTTCGTGCGCTCGGAAGCGCGGAGCAGAGATTGGCGGGTCTGGGACCAGATGGTCCTTATGTCCTGAACCAGTGCGTCCGCCGCAGGAACCTCGGAAGGAGATGCCAGAGGGAGAGGTGGCGGGGATGCAGACCGTATAACAATGTAGAAGGGAGAGACCCCTGCGGATTCTGAGTCTCGGAGTTGTACGAGAACTCCGCCCATGGCAACAAGTTGGACCAATCGTCTTGGCGTGCTGAAACGAAGTGGCGTAGATAACCTCCCAAGACCTGGTTTACCTCTCTCCACCCTGGCCATTCGTCTGAGGGTGGTAAGCAGACAAGAAGTCGAGCTTCACCTGGAGTTGGGAACACAGGGCACGCCAGAACTTGGAAACAAACTGGACTCCCCGATCCGAGACGATTTGCTGCGGGAGCCCATGCAGACGGAACACATGCTGGAAAAATAGCTCCGCCAGGCGGGTGGCCGATGGCAGGCCCGGCAGAGGGACAAAATGCGCCATCTTGGAGAACCGATCAGTAGCCACCCAAATGACGGTGTTGCCAGCCGAAGGAGGGAAATCGGTTCTAAATAGTGTTGAGCGATTATTATCGACAAAGTTGAAATCGGCACAGTTTTTATGGTGATCGGATTTTTTAGATCATGCTATAATTTAGGTTAAAATCTGTGCATCATCTATTAAGATCGCGCCATTTTCGGCGCTTCCTGTAATTTTGGCGGCCAGCAAATCAGATTACAGAATAGAGCAGGGTGAGATGTGTGTGTGACGTCATGACTGGGATGTGTATGGTTGCGATTGGCTGGAAAAATCACATGATCTCGTTTTACCTAGATCAGCGTTTCCTGTTCAGCCTCAGTGTCTCTCAGCGTCTCAGAGCAGAAGGACGTGCGCTCTGCTTGTGTGTCCCAAACAGCTCAGCGAAATTATTATATTTCTTCACAGAGAAACCTCTACTATTAGCTGTGATCCTTACAATTTAGTTAGATTAGAGATTTGAAGATTTTATATAGTTAGGTAGAGAATTTTAAAGGATCATCTACTGCTGTAAAGTCACGGGGGGAGTGGAGGGGGGGCCCCCATGGGTGAACACAGACAAGCTCTATAAAGAATACTGGATAAAGTTCATCAAGACTTAGTGTAGACATTGCAATAGCTTTATTATTAACAGTTTTCTATTGAAATATTTCCTGGATATTGGGCAGCCTGAACTTATAGGATACACATCTTTTCTAGTAACTGCAGGTCTCTTTGTTAGGTGCAAAACTCCACTTTTATTATCAGTATACATTTCAGATAGGTGTTCAATTTCAATTTTGCCCATTCCACCTTTGTTGATATATCCACCTTGTACTTAAATTAGAATCCAGCAAGTCAGCACAGGTTGATAGGTGCCAAAAATACCTTTTATTATCCGAATACATTACAGATACGTGTTTTTTGCACTTTTGCGCATTACAGCTTTGTTCATGAGGCACCTTGCACTTAAATGTGAATACAGCAATTTTGTAGTCACCACAGGTGAATTGAAAGGTGCCAAAAAATACCTTTTATTATCCGAATACATTTCAGATATGTGTTTTTTCACCTTGGCGCACTACAGCTTTGTTCATTGAGGCACCTTGCACTTAAATGTGAATACAGCAATTTTGTATTCAACACAGGTGAATTTATAGGTGCCAAAAAAAATACCTTTTATTATCCGAAAATATTACAGATTCGTGTTTTTTGCACTTTTGCACAGTCCAGATTTGTTGATAGAGCAACCTTGCAGTTAAATTTGAATCCAGCAATTGTGTAGTGAACACAGGTGAATTGATAGGTTGCCAAAAAAATACCTTTTATTATCCGAAAACATTACAGATACGGTTTTTTTCACTTTGGCGCACTTTCAGCTTTGTTCATTGAGGCACCTTGCACTTAAATGTGAATACAGCAATTTTGTTTTGATTTGAGGGATTTGAGAATAGCTGTGATTTGCCGTCTTTTAATAAGAGATTTTCCAAAACTTTCCATACCTTCTCAAATTTTTTATATTTCTGAACATGGAGGAAATTTCAGGGGGAAACCCGGCAAAGAGGGGGTAGGAAAAGGAGGTAGGGGTCGGGGGGAAAGGGCCCTTCCAGTTGGCGAAAACACCTTGCCAGGGGTCACAGTTCAGTACCGTCGGCCTGAATCGCGGGGTCGGGCCCTGTGAACCAGAAACAACAGGTCGCCAATTGTCCTTAAAAGGGTTAACAACCTGAACCAGCACAATTGTCTTTTTTTGAATTTTTGGGGGCATTTTTTATGTGAAATTGCAGCAAAACTAAGGTCCTATGTAAAAAAATGTGGTTTCTTTAACAGACTTTTTGTTCTTCACAATTGTCAAAGGGGCCCAAAGGGTGAGGGGCTGTCAGAAACGGGGAATGTGGGACACGTTAATGGACCTATTGAAAAAATGACTTGTTTTTGCAAGATTTTTTAACATAGCGTCAATCCCTGTTTGAAAACCCCCCAAATTTAATATAATTTAAAAAAAAGGAAACAAAACATGGTGGGATTCCCATCCTTTTTTTAAAAATGTTTTCTAAAATTAAAATACAAAAAACTTGCATGTACAAAATAGCTGTTAAAAAATTCCCTCTGAATTGTACAAGGAGGTACAGGAAAACTAGTCCAGATGTAGGTTATTCAGGGGACAGGGAGTATGGAGCCCGGGACAGGAACAAAGTACAGAGACAATATCCTCCAGCCTTGAGTAAAATAAGAAAAAAATGCCAAATAAAGGGCACCTGGGTGGAACAGGAGCGTTAACCCCAGTATTTTCCAAGTGAAGCTAAATTTGGTCCGCACTAAGGGAGGGGCAAGGCTACCCGGGCGGGGACAGTAATGTCCAGTGAAACAAAAATGGGGGTTTGAAAGACTTTTTTTTTGGATTTTTTAAATGTGGGGGTTGCAGGTTTGGGGGCTCATCTGTGCCCGGGACGGTAAGCCCCAATGTCCAGTGAAACTAAACTGGTGGTTGAAAGACCCTTTTTCCCCCGGCATTTTTTAATCTGGGGGTCTGCATTTTTGGGGCTCATGCGTGGCCCAGGACTGTATAGTCAATGCCATTTAACAAAAAAGGTGGTTGAAAGACCCTTTTCCGGCACTTTTAAATCTGGGGGTCATTGGGGGTTTGGGGCCATGCTGCGTTCCAGGACAGGGTATTCAATTTTCCCCCGTTCAAGAAAAATGTTGGTTCAAATCATACTGCCTTCTGGCACTTTTTTTTTTTGTGGGTGATGCGGGTGTAAGGGTCAGCGTGGTACAAACGGGGATAGTAAAGGTTTTCACTTTTTTTTCTGTGGCTTTTAAAACCCAAAGTTTTGGGCCCTAAGATTAGCAGGTATCCATTTGACTTTTTGGCTTTAAATTCCAGCTTCTCCGCCCTGTTTGGGTGAAAAGAATGAAGGTGTTGTTGCTCTCCCTAGACTTTAATGGTCATTGGAGATGATGACTAAAAAAAAACCTTACGTGCTGGCCGACTACGACTTCCGCCCAGTCGATAGCCACGTAACGCAAACACTAGTTATAAAGTCCATCGAAATGTTGGGCCCCAAGGTTGGTCGGAATGGGATGGGTGTAGAAGACCTTCAGCTTTGACGAGGCGTCTTTTTTTCGGGCCGGGAGTTAAAAGGCTGAACGAAATCCTTACATCCTTGACAGTCTGGCCACCAATAAACCGGGAATCAAAAGGAACGTCTTTCGAGCGGGGGAATGCCCGGGCCCCCAAAAACCAATGGCCCCATTTCAAGATGGGGCTGGGGAAGCAGGGGGAAAGTAGGTCCTCCCTGGAGGAACCTTCCGGAGGTCAACTGGGCAGCTGGAAAAGGCGTTCGGGGAATAAAAGCTTTTGGGAGTATTCCTCACCCCCCACGCCAAACCCCCGGGAAAAGGAACCCGCTTGAGTTCTTCTCCGCGGGGCCGAAGTGAATCTGGATCGAACCGGGAGAAGAAGAGCGACCACCTACCCTGGCGGGGTTAAGTCCGCTGAGCCATCTGGAGGTATTGAAGGTTTTTGGGCCCAATGATGCAGATGGGAGGGCGACCCCCTCCAATAGGTAGGCCATTCTTCCAAAGCCATCTTGATGGCCCCAAAACCCACGGTCGCCATCGTTTTTGTTCCTTTTTCGGCCCGGGGAGAACGCTTGGAAAAAGAACCCCATTACGGTCTGCCCGTGGGCCCTTTTTGCGTAAGGATGGCTCGACCCCCCACAGACGGGCATCCTTTTTCCCAAGGGGAAAAGGGGTTTCTGGGGGGGGGCCGCGAAGGGGAAACAGAGCTGGGGTAAAGGCAGACTTGAGCTTTGCAAGCCTCTCAGCTTTCGGAGGGCCCCGGCGGGGGTTAGGTTTTTCTTAGTGAAGTCACTAATCGGAGCCACTAGCATAGAAAAGTGGGGATAAATTCATAGATTTTTACAGAACCCAAGAAACCCCTGTAGGCATGAAACCGATGGGCGTGGCCACTGCAACATGGCTACAGTTTTTGCTGGATCCATCTGTAGCCTCGTCAAAAATATGTACCCCAGAAACGGAAGCGGTTTGGTGGGGAAAAGGCACTTTCCCCTTGGCATACAGGGAATTTTCTTGAGCCGCTTCAACACCGAAAGGGCATGACAATGGTGGGTCTTGAGGGCGGGAGTACACCAAAATATCGTCCAGATGCCCCCTACGCAGGTGTAGAGAAGATCCCTTAAAATGTCATTCAACGATCCTGGGAAGACGGCAGGCGCATTACACAGTCCCAATGGCATTACCAGGTACTCGAAGTGGCCCCCCTGGTGTTGAAAAGGCCGTCTTCCATTCATCGCCCTTGCGGATTCGGACCAAATTGTAGGCCCCCCTTTGATCCACTTGGAAAAATCCTTGCGCCATAGTCGATCAAAAAACTCCGGATCAACGTAAGAGGGTACCTTTTTCCCATATCTTTTTCAGACCCCCTAAACAATGCAGGGTCGCAAGGTACCCTCCTTCTTTTCAGAAGAAGAATCCTGCCCCCCCGGAGAAGAGGACTTCCGAATAAACCCCCCTTTTGGAGATTCCACGAATTAACTTGGACAGGTTTTTTCTCCGGAACGGGTAAGGGGTAGATCTGCCCCAGGAGGGGTGGACCGGGCAATAGGTCAAACGGGACAAACATAAGGGAGTGGCGGGCAGGGTTCTGCCTGCTTCTCCCGGGGAAACATCAGCATATCCTGGGGAAGGAACGGGAAACCCCTAGAGGCTTAGCTGGTACCTTAGAAGCGGCTGGACCCGGCAGGTGTCACCCAAACCGCGAGACCGACACTCAGCCCCATCGCAAGGGCCCCCGCCCGCTGCCCGCAAGCACCGGGGCATGGCGTTTCACCATGGAAGACCCAATAGGCGGCGAAAAGACCGGGGGAACACAAGAAACGATAGTCTTCTTGTGAAGTGCCCCCACTGGAGGGACAATGGTCAGTACGGAAACGGACTGGGCACGGAGGACTCTCCACTGACGGGGGAAATGGACAGAGGATTTTCCAGGGAAACCACGGGAAAGGCATGTTGAGACAAACCCGGGGAGCGCCAGGAATTTCCACAAAGGAGTCCAAAAATGCTGAAAAATTGAAAAGGGGGCCCGGCTTCAGTGCCGTCGGACCGAAATGTTCAGGCGGGGGAGAGAGAGAAGACACGCTTTGGGATGCTTTTTCCCCCGTAGCCAGGTGTCCCGTTCTCCCGGAAAACCGGGGTGAAGCGCAACAAGGAGGAATGATCTGGGGTACCCCGTAGAGAAAAAAGGTTTTTTTTACCCGCGGGTTTTTAAATTTTTTGCGGAAGGTTGGGTTTTATCCACTTGCAGGGGTCTTCCACGGCTGGCTGGGGGAAGGAGGGGGTGGAGGCCGTAAAAACACCCAGTGCAAGTGAGTGGACGGGGTGTACGGGCTGGTTTTTTCTCTTGGGGGAGCTCCTACCCTTCTCAAATGGATGTCAACCGGTTAGCCAGGGGCGATTAGCTCGCTTAAAAGACGGAAAAAGGTCCCGGGCGGGGAGCGCATCCTTATTTGGGGGAGAGGCCTTTCTTGAAGTGGTGCATAATGCTGCATCTTCCAGGCTAGCTCCGATCTAGTGGCGGAATTTTCAAAGCGTAGTTTCCCCACGGAAAGGGTTCCCTTGCTGCGGTTCAAAAGGGCGATTTTGGAGACACGCCAGCTGGTTCCTCGAAAAACTCCGGAAACCCCATAGAAATGTCGCCCAATCGGGTGATTGGGTCACCCCGGGCCCCAAGAGTTCCCAGGCCAGGCTTTACCGAGAGGAGATGACCACGAAGGGCCCCCTTGGATCTTACTGACGGAACTGACCCCCATGAGTTCCACAGCAGGAGCACTGGGGGGATGAAGCCCCGCAGACCTTTGAATCCCATCAAATTGTCGGCATGGATAAACCCTAGCTTGGGACCGACTGGAGCAACTGCCCTGGGAGGAACCCCCCGCGCCCACTGGTGCTGCGATGGCGATGAACTGCTCACCAGAGGGGGATTGCTCGAGCTTTGCGCTTGTGGGCGATTGTTTGGAAGCTTGGCCAAACGGTGGTGAAAATGCGAATTGGCAAAGACAAACCCCTTGGGGGTCCGGCCGTCCTACTGTAACGGACGGGTAGTGGTCCCCTGGGCCACCCAGGGGGATGGGGGAAACCCACCAGGGAAAAGGAAACTAAGTAGGTCCCGGTATTCCCAAGCCCCGCAAAAGGGGGTGGGGGTTTGCTGCGGCGGGAGTCACCCGGTTGTTTCCACTGGCGGGCTTTCCTCGGTGGAGGCCAAGGGTAGACGTAGTACAGATTCGCAGGGAAGCTCTGTCGGGACAGGCGAAGGGCAGGACAGGCCCTGGGTCGTAAAAGTGGAAGGCAGAAGGGGCAGGGCAGGCGGGAAATTCGGGTCGATAAAAGTAGGCAAGGGGTACGGTACACGGTAGACAAACCCAGCTAGGAACCTTTCTCCCCGAGGAAACACACTAAAGGGTCCGGGGAGGGCCGGCAGGGAAAGGGCCAGACCTAAATAGGCAGTCCCGCAATACCCAATTCCGCCGCACTGCCCCTTTAAATTTCAAACAGCCGGGCCGCGCGCGCCCAAGGGGGGGCCACGCCCGGAGACTGGGAAAAGACTGAGCAGAAAAACGCAGCCCGGGGAAGTTTACGCCGGGGGGACTGGGGGACAAAAGCGGACCCCGAAACCCACTGCGGGGGGGGCCGCTGGGAGCCGCAGCACGGATGCCCTGCGCCCCCAGACAGAGGTCCAGGGCGCCGGACACACGGGCTAAGTAGAGTGGCGCTTGCAGCTTTCCTCTCCATTTTATTAAAGTAATCTTGAAATGTCAACTACATGCATGGGAGGAGGGGGCACCTTTTGCCTTATTTGCCTATGGCCCAAAAAACGGCCCATCCGCCCACCGACATTAATTTTTACTTTGTACGCCGGGGAAAACAGCAGGTAATCATAGCTCTTTATAAGAGCTATGAATTACCGTATTTTCTAGGCACAATTTGGACATATTGCAGCGCAATTATGTGCCTAATCATGGTCCGCAAATACCTCATGTGAAACATACCCTAACACTGTTTTGAATACTTTAAAGGGTGCAGTTTTTTTGATGGAGTCGTTTTTAGGGTATCTAACATAAAGGCCCAATGTGCAGAAAGAAATGCAAAAAAAACCCACTCCCCAAAAAGTCTCCATCTCTGCCTTCCAACTAAGGTATTTCCCCACGGCTTAAAAAGGGGGCCCTATTTCGGGCCGAATTACTACCCCGGGGTTTCGCCAATTAGGGGGGAAAAGCCCCTTTTTTATGGTAATTCACAGTTCCAAAAGAGAAATATGGATTACGTCGCCCCCGGCGGGGAGATAATTGACATGTCACTTTTTAGGGCGTACACGCGCCGCAGCATGATTGTCATGGGCCCCGAAGTCCGCCCCCCGCCCATCCCCCCCCCGTCCACACGGCGTAATTGCGGGGTGAAATTACGCCCCGCAGTTAAGCCGTGTGAACATAGCCTAACTTCCAAACAATTATTCCAGGGTGTGTGTCAAGATACGATCACGGGGAAAGCCCATGGATCCAGTGGGCTGAACAAACTAAGTAGAGCAATGAATATCCTACGGCTCTATTATAAAAAATCACTTTTATTTAAACTTCTTTACAATACATGTCAGCAAATGTGAAATAGCCGACGTGTTTCGGGGAATCCAACCCTTACTTATGGCATGCATGCACATACTATCGTCTTATATACAAATTATAGCAGATCACGTGTGTTAGATTCATGCCACATGATAAAAACAAGAACATAACAATGCCAATAAAAACAATGCTGAATATATAAAAACAAACATAAATATAAATAATATTGGAAGCACATTTGGTCAATAATCAATAATGATATAATAGGTCATTTTTGTAATTTAAGCCATACGGCATTCTAGAATTTAACCGAAAAATCCAGTATGCTTCCCGTTTCAATATATGCTGTCTGATATTACCTCCCTAGATTTAATTCCAACAAGTTCAATATAAAAAAAATGAAAATTTGAAATATCTCCCTGATGAACAGTAGAGAAATGTCGAGAAGCTCCTGAGACACTTACATAATTTGTTTTCTTTATTTGTAGGATGTGTTCATAAATTCTTCTCTTTAAACATCGGCTAGTACATCCTACATATAACAAATTACATGCCTTACATTTAATAACATAGACTACAGACTCTGTGTTGCAATTGATAAAACTACCGATCTTAAATACTGGCATGAAGAAAATTCCACAACACGATCAGTAAATTGGCACATGTTACACCTCGTACCTCTACATCTAAAATTATCTTTCATGGCAATAACATATTAGCCAAGGATTTACCCGGTCTCGAAACAAACCATACTCCTCCTTTGAGATATCCCGCAGAGGTATCATCCTGGAATAAGATAGGTGAGTTTCTTCGAATGATGTTAGTAATTTGTTTATACTGTCTACTATATGTAGTGTGGCAGAGCAACCACAGGCAGTCGCATATTCCTGCCACTAGCTGGAGTAGAGCAGTATACTTGCTGCAGATGTGCCACCAAAAAACCTGGTTTCGGTGGGGGAAAGCAACTATTTGGCGTTAGTAACCATAGGTTACTGACACAGGTAGCTAGCATGGCTGCAATGCGTCTAGTGATGGGTTGCCTTTCCCGGGACGGCAACAGCATTGGGTGGGTTCCCGTCCCCATGTTCCAGCACGGGGTTTTGGAACATCCCTGGAGACCTATTAACTCCTTAAGCCGAAAGTCTGTAAAGTAGTTAATGACCAGAAAATTTTTAAGTTTTTGCCTCCTTGCGTTTTAACAGTTGTAACTTTTTTATTTTTTCAATGATGCAGTTGTATGAGGCCTCGTTTTATTCGAGACAAGTTGTACTTTATGGGGGAATAGTTAAAGTTCACTTATAAATAATTGCAGTATTTTTTTTATTTAAAAATATATATATATATATATTTTAATTTTGTTTTACACCATTCACATTTCACACTTAATAACTTATTAGATTAACTCTACAGGCTATTACGGTCGTGTGAATACCAAATATGTGTAAGTTTTTTTGTGTAATTTATGCACAATTATTTTTATTAAATATTTATTTTTATCTTATTATTTATTTTTTATTCTTTTTTTTACACTTTTTATGTTTTTTTTTACTTTTTTTTTATTCCCCTGAAGCTGAACTGTTTTACATTTTTTTTTTTTTTTACACTTGGTAATGTATTAGCATAGTCATATATGCTAATACATTCTAATCTGTGTCAGTTTGACACAGGCAGTGATTAGGACACCACACAGTGTGTCCTAGTCACTGGTTTCATACACAGAAAACTCTGGGCCACTCTAGGTCCCCAGGGCTGACTGTGCAGCCGTTCCCCGACCTCTGTCGGGTGACCGGGTGTTCTGATCACCCGACAGAGCAGGGGAAACCCTTTGATTGCGCTGCGGTAACACACCGCCGCAATCAAAGGGTTTAAAGCACCGGGTTGCAGAGGTTTCCTCCGCTACCCGGTGCTCGCAGGAGATGCTCTGGGATCAGGGCTGTGCGGCGGGCGCCGCAGACTCCGATGTCTGCAGTGACGCCAAAAGACGTCCCTGCAGACGAACAACAATGGTGCGTGGTCGTTAAGGAGTTAAAAGCTTGTCTCTCCAGGTAATTGGGGGGGTGTGGCTTGCTACCTGAGAGTGGAGCAGCAGATGAGCTGAGGAGAGGGCTTTTATCCCTCCAGGCTTGAGGAAAGTCTGAAGTGTTTGATAAATGTACTGTGCTGGCCGGTAGGTCCAGGTCAGAGATTAGACAGGGTCTCTATTGGTTTGTGTAGTTAGTGGCTAGACGGCCTAGTGCAGTGGTGGCGAACCTGTGGCACGCGTGCCAGAGGTGGCACTCTGAGGCCTCCCTGCTGGCACACGCGCCGGCTGCTCTCTCGCTGTCATTATGCAGCAACATGGACATTTCTCCGCTGCTCCGCGGACCCTTCCCTTTCTGTTCACGGGCGGGATGCAGGAGGCGCGGCCACACCGTTTCAAATGATCAGGGCATCTCGTGGCAGTCTTAAGACGACACACAGGACGGCTGTTGATGAGGTAAAGCCTCCAACAGCCACAGTCTAGCAATGTAAGTGCTGCACTCCCCCAGTTCAGAGGGACACTGTTATACAGGGCAGCACTTGGAGCTCCTGCAGCGCAGCCCGACTGCTGTACACAGCTCTCCTGACTGAGCACTTAAAAAGTCTCAGCGGAGCTCAGTGAAGACGTCGGGTCAGAGAGGAGGGGGAGGTGCGCTCTCGGCACAGCAGTGTGCAGGAGCTCAGGAGACAGACACTGCTGCTGTTCTGTCTCCCTCCCTCCTCTGTGACCTGCTGTTTGGCAACACCATCCTGAGATGTGCCTGGTGATCAGGTACATTTTGTGTGTGTATGTATGTATATACATGAGTGTGTACAATGGTGTATAAGTGTGAGTGTTCATAGGTGTGTGTGTGTGTGTTTACATGGGAGCTGTATACAGCATGTGGGGAGCTGTATACCGCCTGTGGGGACCTGTATACCGCCTAGGGGGACCTGTATCCTGCCTGTGGGGACCTGTATACAGCCTGTGGTGAGCTGTATTCTGCCTGGGGGGAGCTGCATTCTGCCTGGGGGGACCTATATACTGCCTGTGGGGGGACCTATATACTGCCTGTGGAGGGCTCTGCAATATTGCCTGTGGAGGGCTCTGCAATACTGCCTGTGGAGGGCTCTGCGTTCTGCCTGCGGGGCTCTGTAATACTGTCTGCGGGGCTCTGCGTTCTGCCTGCGGGGCGCTATATATATATATACACCTGCCTGAGGGGACATATATCTATACACCTACCTAACTTAGGGGACTTATCTACCTAAAAGTAAGGAGTTGCTGGAAAAGTGGGGATTCTAAGATATTGGTGTCCAAATAAAATGTCACCTGAAAACTGCCTGAACTGTAATCTCTTATATGTGTGCAAAGTATAATGGTTTATATTCAGTAGTGGAGTAGCGGTATTATTCAGTCAATATGTAGTGCTGATATGAGGTCATTGTGTGGCGGTATTATTCCATCACTTTGTGGTGGTGATATGTGGTGTTGTGGTATTATTCAGTCACCTGTCTGCTGAGCACCTGTGTACACTGCTATCTACCACTATATGGTCACTGTGTAGTGGAAATATGGCAGAGGGATGGGCTAAGCGGCTGTTACATCCCTCGTATTAATTGTTGTGCAGCCCCGCTTCCTGACATCACCTCCCTGCTTCGTGCCAACGTCGTCAGCACTTTGCGGTAACTACTTTTTTTTGGGTCGCAGTTTGGGCACTCGGTCTCAAAAAGGTTCGCCATCACTGGCCTAGGGTTTATTTTTGTATACTGTATACGTTTTCCTGTGTTGAAAAATAAAGCTGGCGGAGACCAGACTTGTAGAGAACCCTGTGTCAGCCTGCAATTCCGTTTACCAAAGCGGCGATCCCGGAGCTAAGGTACCCCAGGACAGTCCAAGATGGCTATTGCCCAGTTAGCACAAGCAATAGCCAAACAGAAGGCCGAGCACGACCAGAGAGACCGACTGGCTGTACAGGAGGCATTAACAGAACAGAAGGCTGAGCGGGACTTGAGAAGCCGATTGCCAGTGCAGGAGGCTATGAGAAAGATGACTCTAGCGGATGATGTAGTGGCGTTCCTTGCGGAATTTGAGTGGATTGCCACCCGAAGAGTGGGCATTTGTTCTGGCGCCCTTGCTGGTTGGCAAAGCCCAAAGGATTTATTGTGACATGCCCCTATAGGACACTAGAGACTACCCCAAGCTAAAGAGGGAGATTCTGGCATGTCTGGGGTTAACAAGGACTGTTTATGTGCAGAATGATCCAGAGCCAAACGTAAGGAGATCCGTTACCAAGGGCAACTGACCTGACTACTAAAGGAGGCAAGATCCAGCTTCCAAAACGCTTTGTGTTCCTCACCAGCATGGGTTAAATCCTAAATAGAAGGAGCCACAGTATTGCATGGATGTGGCCGGTACCGAGGGCAACCAGCCTTGTCAGCAGAGGGTGGCCGCTATGGTCCAGAAAGAGGAGCGGTGTTGGAGGTACCACCAATCAGGCAGCTGTGCATCTGAGAGTCCTCTGACCAGGAGGCCAGAGAAGGTGCAGCCCCAAGTCCGGGAGTCCCAGCGGTGTGGTGTCCTACCCTTGTTTGTCGGGGACTGGCACCAAGAGGTCTCCAGAAGGTGCATGGACATCGTCCCAGGCTTGAAAACCTGACTGGAATGGGGTAAGACTGTTCCTGTTACTGATAACACCCATATTGAGACTGGTAAACATGTGCATAATTTATGTGAGGACTTTGCGGATTTAAAAAGAAGTCCAGATATGCTGCAAAGTCAAAAGATTCCTGAGAGCAGTGGGACTGTTAAATCTGGATTTACAGAGTCTGATGGACTAAAAGTATTGTATGTGGACTTGTCGTTTAAAAATCATTTAACTGCATTAAAGTGTGAACTAGAGGCTACACTGATAGCAGTAGAGGAGTCTAGCTCACTGGTGCCCCTAGAGGTCATAGGAGAGAGCAGCACAGGTGATTTGTGTCCTGTAGTGGATAGCAAAACTGAGATGTGTGCTGTCAGTACAGCTTCTTGTGAAGTTAATGTAATGGGTGTTTTTCCAAAAAGGGAAACAGAAAACCCTGCAAATGATGGTTCTGATGCTAGGTCTGAAGGTGCTGGTATGAAGAATATGAATGTGCCGGTGATTGAACCTGGTAGCATGCATATGTAAAGGAGTGAATCTGATTGTCCTACCGCACTGTGTGAACTGGGTGGTATAAAAGAGATGCCTGGTTCAGAATCTGAGCATGCTCCTATGGTGACCATTACTGGAGATGGTGAGAAAATATCTCCATCCGTTACTGTAAGTCTGAACAGAACCAGTAAGTGGGGTGCACAGGAGAGTGCAGAGCATGATAAGAAAAGGGTAAATAGTTATTGTGGTTGCCTTGATGTCATATGTGAGTTGACAGGTGTTAAGTCAGTAAACGTGTTCCCAAATAGTAAGGCAGAAATAGTGGACTCTGGGTTGGAGGAGTGTGTGAACAATGTACAATGGTCTATTGGATTATGTGTGTTTAATAGCGGGCCAGATACAGGTGAAATGGAAGAAGTATCTCCATGTTGTAAAGCAGAAAGTGAGCTGCTGGACACCTCAGAGGTGGGTGTATATTTAAACCCTAGTGAGGAACAGGGGAGGATGAAGAAATTCCCCAGACCCTAGAGATGTGCCTGGTAATGAAATCAGTCATGACTGATGGATTGTTCATAGACATGGTGACTTTTAGTAATAGCCTGGTAAGTACTGGCGAGTGTGCCAAAGGTGGCAAAAGTTGTCATGATGCCACAATGATTGGGGCCTCATTGGAGGTTATAACCCCTGAGATGGTCACTAAGATAGACCAGGTTCCCTTTGAAAAGGAGCAGGCCGGTGTCCCAAGACAAGAAGAGGGCCAAAACACTGTAGTTGAGAGGACCAGTGTAGAGATGTCTGAACAGAGTCATAAGACAGGACTCTGTCGGCACAATATGAGTGTTTAAAACCCAGTGTAGGTGACCTTGGGTTGGAGGTAGAGACTGCACATGATATCTATGAGGTACGTGATGATGTCTGCGAGGTTGCAGTGCTTGGGTACTGTATGCCCGCTGTAGAGGGAAGTAAAGCTGGGGAAATGGTAAATGAAGGGCAAATACTTGCTATTAGTGGTGATGCCCATGTGACAGAAAGTGAAACATGTGGCCCATCCTTTGCCCATGTTGGGGTGTGCAGGCTATGAACCCTCAGCGGAGCTTTGTGGTTCAATGACAGTAATTGAGGTGGTTGAGCCTCAGCGTCAGGAGGTGGCCAGTGGTTACAAGGAGTCTGGTGATGGCGAAAAGGATAGGCTTTACTGGGGTCCTGCAGACTCTGAGCTACTGGAGAGGGGAAAAAACAGTGTTAAAAAGTCTGTGGATATGTCCCATAGTTATGGTGAGTGCACTGGCTGGGTTTTTTTAGCATCCAATGTAAGGGAGTTATTGCCCTCAGAGACAGGTACCTGGGAGAAGTTAGTAAACCTGGATGGAATGTATGACTCTGGTGCTGTGCAGTTGGACATTGGAAACCACATGGCAGATGATAGCAGAGAAACAAGTGGGAAAAATCTGCATGTTGGTGGGGAAAATGAACTTCTACAGGCTGTGAAACCAGAGTATAGTTCCACTGAGGTTACCGCCCAGGGATACATAGGGCAGTCTGACTTCGGTAAAGTCCTACCCCAAAGTAGGAGCTTTGACCCTAGAGGGAGGTTGGTGCAGGGTAAGAAAGACCTACGGCCTTTATCAAAGTTGGGGGGGTATGTGGCAAAGCGACCGCAGGCAGTCGCATGTTCCTGCCATTACGTGGAATATAGCAGTATACCTGATGCAGACATGCCACCAAAAAAACCTTGTTTTGGTGGGGGAAGGCAACTATTTGGCGTCAGTAACCATAGGTTACTGACACAGGTAGCTAGCTAGCATGACTGCAAAGCGGCTAATGACGGGTTGCCTTTCCCAGGACGGCAATATCTCTGTGTGGGTTGCCGTCCCCACGTTCCAGGACGGGGTTTTGGAACATCCCTGGAGACCTATTAAAAGCCTGTCTCTCCAGGTAATCGGGGGGTGTGGCTTGCTACCTGAGAGTGGAGCAGCAGAAGAGCCGAGAATAGGGCTCTTATCCCCCCAGGCTTGAGGAAAGTCTGAAGTTTTTGATAAATGTACTGTGCTGGACGGTAGGTCCAGGTCAGAGATTAGAGAGGGTCTCTATTGGTTTGTGTAGTTAGTGGCTAGACGGCCTTGGATTTATTTTTGTGTACTGTATACGTTTTCCTGTGTTGAAAAATAAAGCTGGCGGAGACCAGACTTGAAGAGAACCCTGTGTCAGCCTGCAATTCCGTTTACCAAAGCGGCGATCCCGGGGCTAAGGAACCCCAGAACGGTCCAAGATGGCGTCCGAATGCATGTGAAGCATTACAGTAGTGACAAAAGTCAAAGGACACAAAGTCTCCTCTATCCTGATATCCTTGTCACCTAAAGGACCTTTATGTATTCAGCATTGTTGTTTTTATTGGCATTGTTGTGTTCTTGTTTTTATCATGTGACATGAGTCTAACACACGTGATCTGCTATAATTTGTATATAAGCAGAGATGATAGTATGTGCGTGTCTGCCATGAATAAGGGTTGGATTACCCGAAACGCATCGGCTATTGTACATTTGCTTACATGTATTTTAAAGAAGTTTAAATAAAAGTGATTTTTTTTAAATAATGGAGCCGTAGGATGTTCATTGCTCTAACATACAGGCCCCTCAAAACCACATCAGAACTGGATTGGTCCCTAAACTGTTGCAAATGTTCTTGAAAATGTAAAAAATTGCTACTAAATTTGTAAGACCCTTATGTCTTACAAATTTAAACCATGATGCCAACGTACAGTAGACATATGGTAGGTGCTAGTTATAAACGATTTTGTGTGGTATAACTATTTGTCTTACAGAAATTTTTGAACTGTGAAAATTGCTAATTTTTCCAAACTTTCACAACATTTTTTAATTTTTTTTAATTTTTTTTACAAATAAGGCTTGTAAGGACCAGAATTTAGTACTCAAAGCACTATGTGTTAGGAGAGAACAATCTCTAAATCACATGAACAAGTAAAAGTATCAAAAAGTTATTCCCTCATAAAGTGACACGTCAGATTAAAAAAATTGAGCTCAGTCTTTTGGTGCAAAACTTGCTGCATCCTTAATGGGTTAAACAAAGCCTGTGTGGATGAGTAACGTGCACAACCAAAATGGAGGCATCCACTCTGCCATGCAAACAGTCCAAAATTCAAAAAATGATCATCACATCAAATAAAATTTTAAAGAAAATGACGAAGATGCACACTGAAGTGTCTGCAAACAATGCAAACACAAAACATATTAGTTGCACATTACAAACACTGAGAGACTGTCATGGGGGCCGCGGGCAGGAGTGCGCCCCGGGGTCTCCCGTCTGCCCGCAGGGCTCCCGGCTGGGGTGGCGCGGCGGCCCGCGCCCATCTCCCTGCTGCCCGGGCACCGGCACTTACCAGCCACGCTCCGGTGAACGCTGCCCCGGTCTGTTCCGGCCGCCGTGCGCGTGCCCGTGTCCCTAAGCACGCGCGCGACGGCTGGTCTGGGTCGATACAATTACGACAATAACCAATTTATATAGTTTTTATATTTTGAAGCACTTGAAAAAAAAAAATTGATTTATTGTGTAAAAAAATATTTATGCATCGATATATTCAGAGAGCCATAAATTTTTTATTTTTCCGTATACAGAGCTGTGTAAGGATATTTTTTTTGTGGGAGGAACTAAGATTTTTGTTGGTACAACTTTGTGTTTATATGAGTTTATATGAGTTTATATGAGTTTTTGATCGCTTTTTATTCCATTTTATGTGCTGCGGGATGAACAAAAACTGCAATCCTGGGACTTTTTTTAAAATTATTTTTACGGCATTCACCATACGGGTTAATTATTTTGACAGATTTATAGGGTTGGTCATTACGCACATGGCGATACCAAATACAGGTACTTTATTTATTTTTGATTTTTATTTTACTTCTGGTGTTTACGTTTTACGTTTTTTACTTTTTCACTTTACCTCAGTGGGGATTTGTAACAGCAATCGTCAGATTTCTGTTACAATAGTAGACCAGTACAAAGCATTGCTGCTGTGTACTGGTCGCCATGGTAACTGCCAATCACCATGCCCACAATGTATTGTGGGCATGGTGACGTCACCAGACTACCCGGATGCTTTCAGAAAACATCCAAGGATTCGGGTAGCGGCGCAGAGCGTCATTATCATTATCGCGGCCATGAAGCGTTAATCACCCACTTCATTATCACGACCATGAAGCGTTAATCACCCGGGGCCAGGTGGTCCCATGTTGCGATCGGTGCAAGGGCTCGCGTGTAAGCCCACACAATCGCCAGGACGTATGCATATGTCCATTTGCAGGAACACACTTCCCGCTAGGACGTATGCATACATCTAATGTCGGGAAGGGGTTAAAATCCATTTTTTGGAATTTAGGGTGAAGAAAATACTGCAATCCTAGTAGTGTTTTTTTTATTTTTAACAGGGCTGCACGGGCTTTCGGCCGGTTTTTCAGGCGGTTTGCGGTTTTGCAGACCGCCTGACAAACCGGCCGAAAATGAGCACAATGGCTTTTTTTTTTTTGCGGGATGAACTGACGCTTTAATTGACACCACTTTGAGGGTTATATGTGCTTTTGATTGCTTTTTATTCCATTTTATGTACTGCGGGATGAACAACATTCTGTGACTTAAAAAAAATGTTTTATGGCGTTCACCGTGTGGGTTAATTAACGTGACATATTTATAGGGTAGGTCATTACGCATGCGGCGGTACCAAATCTGGGTACTTTTGATCTCTTTTGGGGCAATTGACGTTTGTAAAGGGGAAAATGCCGGTGTATGTGTTTTTATTTTTTGTGTTTGTGTTTCACTTTTTTAACATTTTTAACTTTTTAAAAATTTTTTCACCTATCCCCATAGGGGTTTGTAACAGCGAACTTCAGATCGCTGTTACAAGGCAGACCAGCATAGCGCACAACTGCTCTATACTGGTCTCCATGGTAACTGTCAATCACCATGTCCACAATGCACTGTGGGTATTGGTATGTCAACAGACACCCTGAATGCTTTAGTAAAGCATCCGGGCTGTCCCGGGTGGAAACCATGTGTTGGCCTAGCCAGAGCTCCGCTTACTAGATGCGCTGATTCGCAGGAGGAGAAGCTTCACATACTCCTGCCTGCAACATTAGTATCTGATCATGATAGGTTCGCAAGATAGATGAAGAGTTAGGCTAGGTTCACACGACTTACAATGGGCCGCATTTTCGGTGTCACGTAATTACGCGCCTAAGTGCGACAATACCGGGGCCGGAAAACGTCGCCAATCATTAAGGTAATTCACGATTTCCCATAGAGAAACTATGGATTACGTCTCCAGACTTCCCCAAGTCACTTTCTAGTGGGGCTTATACGCCCCGCTGAGGCATTGATTGTCTATTGGCCGGCTAGTGCCGCCACCCGCTCATCATCCCCCGCTCCCGCCCTTCTCGCCCCCAGTCCACACGGCGTAATTGCGGGGGCTAAATTACGCCCCGCAGTTAAGCCGTGTGAACCTAGCCTATATCACCCGCGGCCGGAGCTTACTCCAGCCACGGGGGATGAGGCATGATGCCAGTGATAATATACCGCTGGTCCCATGCCACAATCTTGCGAGCTCCGCAACCTCTACCCGACCTTGACATATGGGCTAAAGTAAAAAAAAAGTTTTAAAGTGAAAAAAAATTTAAGGTGTAAATATACATTAATAGTTCAAATCACCCCCCCTTTTCCCCATTTTAAAAAATATAAAACAAAAATATTAACAACTTTTACACAAAATTTTGATTTGCCCCCCCAAAAAAAGCCCCGATATTAAAATACCAAACTGTTACCAATAAAAAGTACACTTCAATAAAATGCACCCTCACTCAAACCCAAAGGAGAAGGAAAAAAATTTATTGGTTGCAAAAAAATGGTTTTCGTGGCAAAAATGTGAAAAACAGAAAGGGGTTTAAATTTTTTTTTTATGGAAACCAAACAAAAAAAAAACCCTACATGCAAAATTTTTCCCCAAAATTCGTATCAACATGTAAATACAGATTTCCCCAAAAATTGTAAAAAAAATTTTGAACGCCGAAAAAAACCAACACCCCCCGCAAACATGCCGCAAGAATGTTTTTTTTCACATTTTGCCTCACTTAAAATTTTTGTGCGGTTTTGCAGTATATTCTATGGTATGGTGAATGACACCATGAGAAAGTACATCTCGCCCCACAAAACATAAGTCCTCAAAGGTCTATGTAAGTGGAAAAATAAAAAAAAAGTCATGGCTCGGGGTAGGTGGGGAGGAAAAAACGAACATGAAAAAAAAAAACAAACGTTTATAGAAAAAGGTGATTTCCCTCACATTTTTTTAAAATCAAAAATGTGTGCAAAGGGAAACCAAAATTTTTATGTACCCTTTAAAAAGTGGAAACCGCTGCATTTTTGAAATAGCTCTTTAAATTTTAAATTTTTTTTAAAAACTCTTAGCTTTCTCTGTAAAGGGTTTTGGGTTGTTTTCGCTGGCCCAAACCCAAGCGTTGGTGTAAGCCCCCGGGGGAAAGGGAGCCCTAAGTACCCCCGGTTTTCACCCAGGGGCCCGCTGAAAAGCGGGTTAACATGCTGTGGCAGTGCTACCAGGTCGTTACCCCTGACGGGATTTTCAAGGAGGGCGCCGGGGGGTTAGTGCGTGGTACAGAAATGTAATCCAAAAGGCGAAGTCCGGGGACGGGCCCAGAAGGTCAGGGCAGGGGGCAGAGGTTCGGGGTCGGGAGCCCAGGCAGAGGCCCAGGGCACGGCAAACGGCAAGGTCAGGAACTAAAAAATATACCCAATCCAAACCAAAAGTAAAAAATTTTAAAAACTCACTTTATTAAAAAGCCCTTCATTAAATTTAAAAAAAAATTCCATCAGACATATTTGTATTCCTTTTCAATAACCAACAGCATTATCCACGAGCAGTGAAAGACTCGACCCCACTCAATCTCATGCAGCCGCATGAGCTAGTGAGAGCAGTTTTGGACAGGGGGCGTCACCCTCCAGGGGAAGCGACTTTTCGGAAGAAAAAACTCCCCCTTTTCTAAAGCACAGGTAGGTGATTACAGACTATCCCTTTAAATAGGAGATTAATTATCATTTTTAAATTAGTAACGGGCCCTAAAACAACATTAAAAACATTTAAAAACATACGTTTTCAAAAACAAAACTTTTATAAATTTTTATAGAAAAATTTTCCCATTTTTAAGGGTTTTCCTAAATTTAGTCCCTTGGGGTTGATTGTATCAAATTTTTTTAAAAAATCCACATTGCTTCCAAACGCAAAAGTGTTTTTTTCCAAATTGTTTTTGGGTACCTTCTAAGGGATAGACCTTTTTCTAAAATACCCCCATCGGAGTTTTTTGCCCACCCCGTGGCGTCTCCATAAAAATGACGGGAAACCCGGGGTTTCCCCTCCAAATTTTTTATTGTCATTGCACACTTTTGTCTTTTTTTTTTCTGGAACGAAAGGGTATGGCTGAACAAATGTTCATTAATTCTTTTTTTAAACTTTTGGGGGGTGGGTCCCCCACATACCCCAAACCCCAAAAGGGGCATTTTCAAAAAAAAATGTTTTTTTTGCTATTGCTAGTGCATACCTCTAATTTTTTTTGTGCCCCTTTTTGGGTATGTGTATATATTAAAACCCCCCTTTTAAGGGGAAAGGGGGAAATTTTTGCAATTCATACAGGGAAAATTTTCCCCTTCTTTTTTGTGTTAAAACCATAGTTTTTTTTTTATCCCTTATGTTAAATTTTAATAAGCATTTTCCCCAAGGTTTTACCTTTCCCAAAAAATAAATCCCCCGGGCGGTTTTAAAAAACCCAAGTAACCGAATTTGGGATCAGGGGAACAGTACGGCCAGTATTTTTTTATAATATTTTCCCATATTTTTACTTTGACATCCGAACTCACTAAGGGAATGAAAAATTTTATCCGTTTTTTTCCCCTTTTTAAATTAGTTTTTTAACAGCTCTTCTCTACCCATGCCAAAAACCCAACTTGCCCCATATTTTTCCAAATTTTAGTTCTATCATATCCTCTTTGGTGAATTTTTTTAACAATCTTTTTCATCTTTTCAAAAAATTTTAGTTTTTTCAGAGTTTAAAGCTTTGTCAAAAAATTTAAAAAACTTTTTCACCATTCCCTTCCAAAGCAACAGGTTTATCATCCACAAAATTAAAAGGGCCACAATTCAAATTTAAAATGGACCCTGATGGAAAGCCCATCACGATACCCCCAAACGTATTCTCAAAAAGAGCATTTGATCCACCCATACATAATACCCCATTTTATACTTTTCCCACAGGGGGTTTAAAAAAGAAGTAAAATTTTAAAATTTAATAAAAAATGCTCAGTATAATGCAAAAAAAAATTTGAAGGAATTTAAAAATTTAATAGCAAAAATGGGGGGGCCCAATGAAAGATTTAAAAAAGTGATAAAAAAATTACCAAAAAAAAACCCGAAAAAGGGCGGATCAACCGTTTTTTAATGGAAAACTAGTCACAAAATACAGGAGGCACAAATACAACTGTCGGATGAGACCCGATATAAGAAAATTGATAGAGACCCCACTAAAGAATTTAATACTTGTTTTAAGAATATTTGGAGGATGCCACAAAAAATTTGGCATAAATAAGTGAACGATTAAAAATTCTTTGTATAATGAACATCCCGGGGTCCCTATTTTTTAAACCTTTTGAACCTAAGGTACACAAATTTTTGCCCCCAAACCCCCCGGGGACACCTATAGTCCGGGGGTCAACTCGATATTTAAAAAAATTGCATTATGGGGAAACCAATTTTTCCCAAAAAAATTTTTTAAACGGATCAACGTTCTCTACAAGATACCACAAAATTGTTAAAAAAAAAAAAAAAACTTGGATTGTAAAGATGTTAAAAGTTAGTCACTTTAGACAAAAAACCCTCATATAAAAACCCTTTCCCCACTTGGGAAGGGATAAAAGCAGGGGGTAAAAACAACATTTATTTTGGAGGACGCTCCTTAACTAACCAGCAGATTAATCTTATTAGTCATTTTTGGGACAAAATTTTTGATAAGAACTATTTTATTTTTGGGCCCGCACTTTTTTCAAAACAGAAACAAGGCCCCTCTATGGGCTCGCCTCACCCCGGGGGTTCGCTAACCTCTAATGATGTTTTTTGAAAAAAACCTATGTTTTTCCCATCAGGCTCCCACCCACTTGTCAAATTTTTGGCCCTTAAAAATTTTGGGATGATATCCTGTTGCTAGGGAAAAGGGCACTGGTGAAAAACTTAATTTTTCATTGACATGCTTAACTTTTGCCATCCGTTAACCCGGGGTTCCAGTTTACCATTAGGGGAACATGTTTTTTTCATTATTTGGCCCTTTTGAGATACAGAAACATAAAGGGACTTTAAAAAAACCCGTACTGTATTCAAACCCAAGGAAAAAAACAATGTTTTAATTAAAAAAAGGGGTCACCTTTGCCCCCTATAATTTCAATGGAATCCCCCAAAAATTTAATTTGTCAAGCTAGACGTATTTACTTTTACACACATCATATATTGAACAATGAAAAAGATAGTTAAAAAATTTTCCAAAAAAGGGGAATTAGGGAAAAACCCAAAATTTTAAAACTGGGGGGGAAAGGATGTTTTTCCCCCAGGGGATAGAGATGAGCTGTTTACAAACTAATAAAAAGGGGAAAAAAAACGGATAGATTCTCATTAAATTTGTGATTTTTGGTTTCCCAAAGTAAAAAAAACGAATATATTATAAAAAAATACGGGCCGCTACGCCCAAACTGATCCCAAATTGGGTTACTTTTTTTAAAAAAAACCGCCGAGATTTTTTTAAATCGAAAGGCTAAAACCTTGGGAAATGCTTATTTAGATCAGACATAAGGGATAAAAAAAAAACCCTATAAAGTAAAAAAACCCAAAAAAAAAGGACATTCCGTGTATGAATTGTCAAAATTGAAAATTGCCATTATACGGGTTTTCATATACCACACAAAACCACAAAAGGCCCCAAAACCCAACATTAGGTATGCATACTTGCAATAGAAAAAATGCCCTTTTTTTTTTGAATTTGCCCTTGTGGCTTGGATATGTGGGGAAAGACCACCCCAATTTTAAAAATAAGAATTAATAAAACATCTTTTCACCCCAATACGTACTTTCCCCGAAAAAAATAGACAAAAGTGAAAAAAAGACAATAAAAAATTTGGAGAGACTGGGTTGCCCCCCATTTTCATGAAAACCCCAACGGATTTGTCAGAACCCCGGGATGGTTATTTTAGAACAGGTCCTACCCCTTTAAGAAGGTACATCAATAGAAAGAACACTTTTGCGAGAGAAGCAATGGGGGTTTTTAAAAAATTTCCCGATACACTAAACCCCAAAGGGGGAACTAAATGAGAACCTTAAAAATGAATATTTTTCTATAAAAGTGATAAACATGTTCTGAAATCGAAAGTTTTTAAAATTTTTTAATTTTTGGCAGACGGGTTACTAATTAAAAATATAATTAATCTCCCCATATAAGTATAGTCTGTAATCACCTACCTGGGGCTTGAGAAAGGAGGAGTTTTTTCTTTTCCCAAACGTCGCTTCCGCTGGAGGGGGACGCCCCCTGGGCCCTACTGCTCTCACTAGCTAATCGGCTGCATGAGATTGACTTGGGTCGAGGCTTTTACCCCTCGTGGAACTGCTTTTTTGCAGATTATTGAAAAGGAATACAAAATAGTCTGATGGACCCGTTTTTTTTAAACCTTTTAATAAACTGATTTTTACTATTCACTTTTGGGCGGATTGAATTTTATGTTTTAAAGTTTTCCCGACCCTTTTCCTGTTTTCCAAACCCGCCCGACCGTCTGCCTGTTCCCCTGACCCGAACCCCTTCCCCCCCTGCCCTGACCTTTCCCGCCTTTCCCCCACTACGGCCCCTTGGGTTAAGGGTTTTTGTACCCCCACTACCCCGGGCCCCATCGCTAGCAAGTCACGTCAGGGGTAACGACCGGTAGCCTCACGCCCCAGCAAGTTTCCCTCCCTTTGCAGCGGGGTCGGTGAAAACCGGGGCCCACCTTTTGAACCCTTTTTTGTTTTTCCCCCGGCGTGGCTTACACCAGCGGTGGTCCAGCGAGTCCACCTAACCCGTTACAGAGACAAGCTAAGAGTTTAAAAAAATAAATATTATGACAAATTTTAAAGTTTCAGGGGCTGCCCCAAAATTTTAGGATTTCATAAAAATTTTAGGTCCTTAGCACACATTTTTGATCAAAACTGTGAGAACTCGCCTTACTATAAACTTAGTTTTTTTTTTTCATGTTCGTTTTTTTTTTCCCCCCCACCTAACCCCGAGCCCCTGAAATTTTTTTTTTTTTTTTCCCTTACATAGACCTTTTAGGACTTATTTTTTTTTGGGGGAAGATGAAAATTTTTCCCTGGTGTCATTTTACCATAAACCCTAGAATATACTGCAAAAACCCCACAAAAATTTTTAAGTGGGGGCAAAAAGTTTAAAAAAAACATTTTTTGTTTGGGATGTTTGCGGGAGTGTTGTTTTTACGGCGTTCAATTTTTGTTACAAATTCTGTGAAATCTGTAAATTTTTAAAATGTTAAAACAAATTTTTGGGAAAAATCAAGCCCTATAGGGTTTTTTATTATGCTTTGGTACCATTTTCTGCAACCAATAACTTTTTGCACTTTAAACCCATGGATTTTAGTGAGGGGGCAATTTTTTTGAATTAATTTTTTTTGGTTTAAAAGTTTGGTATTTTTAAAAGATCGGTCTTTTTTTCGGGCGGGGCAATAACAATTTTTGTGTAAAATTTTTTTTAATATTTTATGTTTTATATTTTTAAAATGGCAAAAGGGAGGTGATTTGTACTATTAATGTATATTTACACCTTATACATTTTTTTTCACTTTAAAACTTTTTTTTTACTTTAGCCCATATGTCCCAAAGGGCGGTTAGAGGTTTCCCGGGGCTCGCAAGATTGTTGGGATGGGAAAAGCGGTATATTATCACTGGCCCTCATGCCTCCCTCCCCCGTGGCTGGAAATAAGCTTCGGCCAAAGGGGGATATAGGCAGGGTTTACCCCGGGTTAATTTCGGGCGTAATTTCGCCCCGTAAAATTTTTCCCCTGTGGACGGGGGCGGGGCGGGGGGGGGGGGAGTGAGCGGGGGCCCGGGAAATTCCCCCGGCCCCCTAACAATCACTGCTAGCGGGGCTAAAACGCCACTATAAAGTGACTGTCAATTTTTCTCCCTCCCGGCCCCTTCGCCGGGCGGGGGGAGGAGGGCGTAATCCATAGTTCCTCTATGAGAACTGTGAATTACCATAATGAATGGGGCCGTTTTTGGCGCGTAATTACGGACCGAAAACGGCCCTTTTAAATCGTGTGAACCAGCCTAACTCTTCCCTTAAAAATTTACCTACCCTGGTCAAGATAAAAAAAGTTGCAGGCAGGGGAAATGAGCTTCTCCTGCCGCGTCAGCGCAGTAACGGAGCTTTTGGGCCACACATTTGGGTTTCCCCACCTGACACCCCCGGGAAAAATTTACTAAAACATTCGGGCTTTTGGTGACATCCCATGCCCAAAATGCATTGTGGGCATGGTGATTGGGCAGTTACCATTGGGGGGGACCCCTTTTAAAAGGGAGTTGTGCTCTATGCTTTGGGCTGCCTTGAAAAGCGATCTGAAAAATCGCTGTTACAAACCCCTATTGGGGGGAGGTGAAAAAATTTTTTTTAAAAAATTAAAAAAAGTTAAAAAAATGAAACACCAAAAAACAAAAAAATAAAAAAACATAAAACCGGCCTTTTCCCCCCTTTTCAAACTCAATTGCCCCAAAAGAGATCAAAAATTTCCCCAAATTTTGGTCCCCGCCGCATGCTAATGACCCACCCCATAAATATGTCACGTTTTTAACCCAAAACGTGAACGCCATAAAAAAAATTTTTTTAAGGGCAAAAGAATGTTTTTTATCCCCGAAATACAAAAAATGGAATAAAAAGCAATCAAAAGCACATAAACCCCCCAAAGTGGGGTCAATTTAAAACGTCCCGTTTTATTTCCCCCAAAAAAAAAAAAACCATTGTGCTCCCTTTTTCGGCCGGTTTTTTCAGGCGGTCCCCAAAAACCGGGAAAACCCCCTGAAAAACCCGGGCCCAAACCCGGGAAACCCTGTTAAAAATAATAAAAACACTACTAGAATTGCATTTTTTTCTTCACCCTAAATTTCCAAAAAAAGGATTTTAAACCCCTTCCCCCACATTAGAAATTAAAAAAACGGGCCCACGGGGTGTGTTCCCGCAAAAGGACAAATGCTAAAAAGTCCTGGCGATTGGTGGGCTTTCACGGGAGCCCTTGCAAACCCAATCGCAACAAGGGCCCACCCCGCCCCCGGGGGGAAATTTAAAGCTTCATGGGGTTTTTGATAATGAAGTGGGGGGTTAACGCTTTTATGGCCCGATAATGAAAAATGACGCTCTGCGCCCTACCCGAAACCTTTTGGGTTTTTTCTGAAAGCATCCCGGGAGTCTGGGGACTTTACCATGCCCACAATTCCAAATTTTTGGGCCCGGTGAAATTTCAGTTCCCCTTTGGGGACCAGTAACACATCAAATGCTTTTTACTGGTCTACTTTAAAAATTGTTGCTTTTTACCCAAAACCCCACTGATGTAAAGTGAAAAAGTAAAAAACGTAAAACAAAAAACCAAAGTAAAAAAAATCAAAAAAAAATAAAATACCTGTATTTTTTTTTTCGCCATGTGGGGAATGAAACCCAACCCCATAAATTTTGTCAAAATAATTAACCCATTTTGGTGAATGGCGAAAAAAAAAATTTTAAAAAAAGTCACAAATTGCAATTTTTTTTTTTCATCCCCCCAGCACATAAAAAAGGAAAAAAAAAGGGGAAACAAAAAAAATCATATAAACTCATATAAACTCATATAAACACAAAGTTGTACCAATTAAAATTTTAGTTCATCCCACAAAAAAAAATATCCATACACAACCCCTGTATACAAAAAATAAAAAAAATTAAAGGCTCTCAGAAAAAATAGCGATGGGATAAATAAGGGGTTTTTCACAATTTAAAAAACTTTTTTTTTCAAGTGGTTTTAAAATATAAAAACTAAAATAAATTGGTTATTGTCAAAATTTTATCGGGCCCGGAAAAGTAAAGGGAAAATGGGCATTGGGTAATGCACGGGGAGCGCTTTTAAAAAAAAAAAAAAAAACACTACTAGGATTGCCCGTAATTTTTTTCACCCGCCTTTCCCAAAAAAATATTTTAAAAATGTTTAAAAATCTTTTCCCCCCAAAAATAAAACCAATAAAAATTTAAACTCATCCCCCCAAAAACAACCCCTTAAACACAGCTCCCTACACAAAAAATAAAAAAGGGTTTTGGGCCCCAGACTATGGCGATTTCAAAAAAGGGGTTTTTTATTTTTGAATAAAAGGGTTTTTTTTTTGTGTAAAAGCAGGGAAAACAAAAAAAATATACAAATTGAGTAACGCGTAATCGTATTTTACCTGCTGAGTAAATCTAAATATTTTCAGGGTTTTTACCACACGGTGACCGCTGTAAAAAAATAAAAAAAAAAAAACACTACCATAAATGCTGTATTTTTTTTTCAAAATGCTTCACAAAAAAAATTAAAAAAAAAGGGGGGGGGGTCAAAGTGTCCCTATTTACCCCATAATGGTACTAAAAAAAACTCCAAATAATCCCCCAAAAAAAAAAAAGCCCAAACCGCTCCATATACAAAAAAATTAAAAAGTTTTGGCTATCAGAATAGGACAACATAAAAAAAACAATTTTTTATAGACCTAATTTTTAAATTTTTTAAAAGTAATTAAAAAAATAAAAAAAATATAAAAAATTTTTAACATTGCCAATTTTACGAAAACCCCCAAATAAAGTTTCACAAACTTTACACCCGCCCGGCGAACGCGTAAAATTTAAACCCAAAAAAAAAAGGCGGAACTCGTTTTCTCCCCCCCCCCACCCAAAATTTTCAGGCCCCAAAGCTAAAAAAAAAAAAAAAAAGGAACACCTGTGCGCCCCCAAAAAGCACAGTAAAACGCTAGAGGGGATTCCCCCGAGGGGCCCTGTTTAATCCAAAATGGGGTGGGCTTTTGGAAGGTTTCACCATTTTTTGGTTCTTTGGGGGGCGCAAATTTTGGGAAAAGGCACCCACCCAAAAAACTGCGTCCAAAAACCAAAAAATCACTCCCCCCTTGTTAAATCCGGGCAAAGGGCCCAAAAAAGCAAAATTTACACCCACATTTAGGGTATTGCTGAAATTGGAAGAAATTTCGAACAAAATTTTGGGGGCTTTTTTTTTCCAGGAAAGCCCTTTTTAAAAAATTTAAAAATTTTTCAGCCCAAAATTTGCAGATTGTTGGAAAAAAATATTTTTTTTATTTTCCATTTTAACGCTAAAAAAATTTGTGAAACACCGGGGGGGTTTATATTAAACCCCTACACTCCTGGATATATTCTTTAAGGGGTTAGTTTTTTCCCAAAATGGGTCTTTTTAGGATTTTTTATTTAAATTTTAGCACCTTTGGGGGTTTCCGCAAACTTGAAATGGGACCCCAAATAAAACGTAATAAAATGAAAACCCCCGAGTCCAGTAGGTGCCCCTCCTATTCCCGGGGTTGAGCCAAATAGGCACTAGAGCAACATATGGGAATTTTCTGAACAAAGCAAATCTGGTGAATCAAATTAAAATTGCATTTTCCCTGATCACAGTTAACGTATGCTTGTGAATAATGGATAAAAATTCAAAATCTGCAAAAAATGGAAATGTTGAAATTTCACTTCCACTTTGCTTTAATTCCTGTTAAACACCTAATGGGTTAATAAACTTCCTAAATGCTGTTTTGAATACTTTAAGGGGTGTAATTTCTTAGAGGAAGTCCTTTATGTGGGTACCTAACATACAGACTAAGCAAAGTCACGTTAGAACTGGACTGGTCCCTTAAAAATGTTCTTACTAAAAGCACAATGGGGGACATGTATGAAGCTCGCCGGGTCGGGCGACCTGTGTCGCCATTTTCCCGTCGGAATCCTGCCCTGATTTATGTCGGGGCCAGTGGCGCGCTCGATACATAGCATGTAAAGCCCCGCGCCTGGCCAGTGTGTGGGTGGGCGCAGTGCGGTGACCGAGCGCAGTTTGCGGCGCTGCGCCTAAGACGCCGGCCGAGGGGTGCGCTCGTACATGCGGGCAAAAAGTTCCCTGCGCCACGCCATTGTTGTGTGGGGGCACAGTGCGGCGTTACAAGGCGCCGTGCGGGACGCGCCGAAAAACAGTTCCGATGTGCGATACAGGCTGGAACAGCGAGAAATCATTCCACATGTCCGGTGCGGAGTTATGATCAAAATCGCCTTTATAAAGCGTTCAACAATCGTCAAAAAGAGCTGAAACCTAAAAATAAAAAATACATAAAACAAAATCAACTTTCAATATCCTAATTCAATAATTAGTAAGTTGGAAATTGTGGCCGTGAAATACAGTATTCAAATTCTGAAAGCTAATCTGATTGTCTGGCATACAAAAATATTACATTCAATAAAATCATGATATATTTCTTTATTTATCTTTTGCACCCATACTATTGATACCTTGGCTAACGAAAATAAAGAAATAAACAGGATTTTATTGATTTAATATTTTATTTTTTCGTACCCCCATATTATTATATGTTTTATATACACATCGAGGGACAATTTCTGTAGCGTTATAATTTGATTTCGCCATGTACAGTTTTATTTCAGATAGCTTTAGAAAACCATAGGACGTCGCTCCGCTCTCCCATTGGTCCAAATAACGGCTCCTCTTTTAGACTTAGCCATTCACAGAGCACGTTCAGAATTTCATTTCCCCATAGAACTCTATTAAAAAGTAGCTCGCGCTCTGATTGGCTAAGCTGGACAGCCCCCGCCGCTTCAAAACCAATCAGCTCAGTTTCTGCATATTTACTGTATTTTGAACTGTCCCGCCTTTGAAAATGATTGGTTCAGTTTTACTCCATAGGATATAATGGGACATTTGTCGCTCCTATTCTGATTTGTCAATTCTCCTCCATAGGTTATAATGGGACATTGTCATTCCTATTCTGATGGCTGGTTTAAGCCGACCAATGTAATAGCTTTAAACAATTTGAATTTACTGTATATCCCTGCGATTCTCTCTATTGCAATTCCGTTCCCTATGTGCGCGGTTCTCGCGACAAACGCGTTGTTCCGGTTTTTAACTGCTTATTTGTTAAGAAGGGTTCGGCTCTTTATCTGATAATGTTGTTACATTTAATAAAAATAATTTTTTGATTAATACTTCTCCGCACGGCGCTGAGTGCCGAAATTTCAGTGCGCCCTTTCTCGTCCATAGACTATAATGGAGAAGTAGCTCGCGCTCTGATTGGCTGGGATATCCAAGCCCCCGTAGCTCAGCCAATCAGCTCTTTTCTGGTCTTTTTACTGTATTTTGTAATAATCCACCGTGGATTCTGATTGGTCTAAACTTTCTCTTTAGACTTAGAATGTTCTTTGTCGCACCTATTCTGATTGGTTCAATAAATTCTCCATAGTGATTTAATGGGATCTGCTTGTGACGCACCTATTCTGAATGGCTGAGCAGCCGAGCCCCTGCTAGCTCAGCCATTCACCTCTTTTCAGCATTTTTACTGTATTTTGAATTGTCCCGCCGTGATATTCAGATTGGTTCTAAACTTGCTCCATAGACTAGAATGGGTCATTGTCGCTCGCCTATTCTTATTGGTCAATAATTCTCCATAGGTTTTAATGGGTCTCTGTCGCTCACTATTCTGATTGCTGAGCTACATGCGCGGAGCCCCCATAAGCTCAGCCAATCACCTCATTTTTCAGCATTTTTACTGTTTCTTTTTGAAAAAAAAATGCCCCCGACCGTGATTCTGATTGGGTCTAAAACTTCCCATAGCTAGAATGGTTCTTTGTCGCTCCCTATTCACACGATTGGCCGTTTATTCCGACCAATGAGAAAAGGTTTTCAAATTTGAATCCTGATTTCCCAGCAATTTCCAATATCCATAATTCTTGATATTGCGCCGTATCAAGAGTTATTGTGAAAGTGATATTTTTTTAATTATGTTTATTTTTATGTTTCAGCTCTTTTTTCTGAGAATGTTTTCCGCCTTTGATAAAAGGCGATTTTTTCGGAATCATACCTCCCTCTGCCAGAGTGGAGCACCGAGGATTAGTGTAGCGTATCTACTATGTTTCGCTCGCATGTTCCGATCCTCTCACTTCACCTCTGCCGGATGATTTAGACCAAAAAAAACCAGGTCTGCCTGTCGTAAGCAGCACTGGTCGCCTCGCTTATCCGACTCGTCCAGTTCGTACATGTCTCTTGAGTATACGAGTGAAGCGCGTCCCACCCCGGACCGCCTACCCCGCGCCCGACACGCGTCCATGTGCCCGGCCCTCATGCGTGGTCTAAGCTAATAGTGGCGAACACTGCGTCTAACCTGAATCCCCGCGCGACATCGGGATTCGAGTCCATGAGGCGCAGTATACCCAAAAAAAAAACCCCCCGGGCGAAAAGCCCAATCATACATGGCGCCCCATGTGTCAACTAGAAAACAACCTCTGAATCACTGAGATAGTTGAACAGTGTCAAAAAGTTATTCTCACATAAAGTGACACATGTCACATTTTAAAAACAGGGCTCTGTCAGGAAGGTCAAAACTGGCTCCGGCGGTAAGGGGTTAACATCAAGTCCCCCTTGGGTGCTTCACCATTAGGGAGGCACGATAGTTTCTACAGCCTTTTGCATTGTATAGATAATGCAATAGGGTGTACCAACATGACAGTTTTGCTACTTCCTGCCTGGGGCAGGAAGTTGTAAAATGAAAAGCATAGTGGTCAAAAGAACCATTTACCATGCTTACAGCTGTCATGTAAATCGATTGGGACAATGCCATATTTGCCATGGGGTTAAGCAGCATGGGATGGAGCCAACTCTATCCGGTGCTGTAACTGGCAGTTGTCAGCTGCAATGAGCAGCCGCCACCAGCTCAAGACTGTGTGAGCGTGGAATCTCATACCTATCCCTCTATAAATTCTCCTTACGGGTGCTATGACTTAATCCTGAGCAACAAATGTATGTAAGGGGTTTTATGTATCTTATAAAGGATAGAGGAGCACTTCATAATAGTTCATATATTATTATTGTTTAGACTGTCACATAGCACTTGTAAGTGTATGCTGAGATGTTTTGTAGTGCTTTGCATTGTTTTTGCAACTACTGTCAGCGTTGTTATCGCTAAGCGCATTTGTTCTTTAATATTGTTTTGTATGTGCTGATTGTATTTTTTTTTTTTTTTTTTGGATTGTCTGTATGATGGAGTCATGCGTTGAAAGCAAGAAGGTCTGAGTAGGCACCAAGTAAGGCAAGAATGCTTGTCTAGTCTAGCTCCCCATCTGAACTAAGGTCAGCTGGTCAGCTAAGGTTTGTTTATAAAAGTAACACTGCATGGTGAACACTGCAAAATCTTGATTGTATGGACTGTCTAAGAGTTAAGTAGTGGGGAACCACTTCTTGAGTATGCTGACAATCTTGCCAAAAAGAAAAGGTAAAGTTAGACCACAAATGGAATCCAGGAATCTTCCTATTTTGATTTCTAAGTATGTAAGATTATGAACAACAAGTTTAAAGGGGTTGTCTCAAAATGCTGTTTTAGAGTCACAAGCAGTTTTACATTCATGCATCCTGTCTCTTCCTAGTAGTCTGTGGGTGATTCTATAGCAGTGATTAGTATATCAGCTCAGCATTCACAGCTCTTCTAAATACACTTACATGAGAGCAGGAGATCCTTATCTATGAATCTTGAAGCTCTCTGCTCTAAAGTAAATGAGTAGTTAGGCATGCATCAGCCATGATTTCCCCACACATAAGTTGATGCTAAATTTAGATCAGCCGTGTCGCCTACCCAAATTTTGAAAAAAGGGGTTGGATTCTTCTGGCTACCCCGCCTCAGCACTATTCTGATGCTGCCACCTCCTATCCACACATCGCTGCCCCTGCTCTTTTTACCTCCCCACTTTACAGGGACTGGTATTTACACCCCCCTCCCCCCCTTCATTGGGGCCCTTATGTAGCCTTTTGGCTCTGCACCTCACCACTAGTTCTCCCCCATGCGCTGCGGTCACCCCTAGGCATGTCACCATTCACTCCTGGGTTTTTTCTGCTGCTACGGGTCCCCCAAAATCCCAAAAAAATTGAACGGCGGATTTAAAATAACACATGATTTGACACAAGTTCCCCACAAATAATGAAAAAATTAATTTTGCCCCAGAAACAATATCCCAAAATAAAAAACTTGGTTCAGGGAAAGGTGTGTATAGATACACCCTGTGTATTTTAAAGGTATTTCACCCCATAACTCGAAACCAAAGTATTTTGACAGAGTTCAATCTAGTGCTGTACGAGAGACGTTTTGTACTACGGACACAGTGACAAGTGGCAAAATTTAACTTTCTCCCCAATTTATAGAGCTGGGGGCTGCTTCTCAATTCATTGGGGACTTCCTTTCTTCCCCCCATTAGTTTTTCCCTTTATGTCAGCCATGTGCTCAGGGCCCATTTCAGATTCGTTCCCACGAATTTTCCATGAATTTGGGTTTCATTCAGAGTCAAATTTTTTTCCTAAAATTTCAAAAAAATTCCAATCATTAAATCATTCGCTCTTTTTCTAGTGGTAAATACCCCCCTGCTCTAAAGGGCGACCCAGATGCACTCAAACAAATAAGAGAGATCCCCTCCCCCAAAGCAAAAATTTTTGGGAAAATATTCTTTCAATTACTTGTCCCTAATATTGAAAGGGTAATCTTTTGTTGGAGACAATCGTTTTCCCTTTAAGGAAAAAAGGGATTGCCCTCACAACATTGATTCATTTTACTTATGTCCCTTTTCTGTTTCATTTTGAATTCAGGGCGTGTTTACTGGCTTGTACTAGACTGCAGAGAACCCAGGTCTGTACTATACAACCATTGCTGGCAGTTTGTCAGGAAAGATCAAAAGGTCCTGCTATAGAAATTTAGAAGCTGATGCACCAATACAAAGGGGATGTCTTGGAATAGGGGGGACACTGTTAATGGGAAATATTGCAAAGTGACTTGTTTTTGCAAGATCTTTAACATAAAAAGCAATCCTTGTAGTGAGACAACCCCAAGTTCTCTATTCCAAACTCTCGCTACTCTTCTGTTATTCAGCTAATATCCTTTTGCTATACGGGGGATGGAAAAAACCTATCTATAAATCTATAAACCCGGTATCCTGTATTAACCAAAATAATCATAATTTTTGTGGTTTTTAAACTAATTACAATAGCAAATTTGCACCATAACAATAACATTGATGATAAGATATTACTTTATTGTTAGATAAATATAATTACAACAGGCAAATATAATTACAACAGGCAAAAAAATCCTTACTCAAGAGGAAAAGTACAATAACACAGGGATTACCAATAGTATGTCATTGGTGCAATAAGTATATTAAACCATGTAATAGAAAAGCAAATCTATAATATGTTACAAAATGAATGAAAAAATTATCTTGATTACAAAATGCATGGTAACATGATCTATACTTAACGCAGAGGGTAGATGGTTGACAAGGTAATCATATGGGAAAATGCAGATCCAAGGCACGTTTTGTCTACACTTTGTCAAGGGGTATAGTGTAAGGCAGAAAGAGACTGGTACAGATACATGGGTCAACCGATTAAAATACAAAACCACACATGAGAAATTAATAATCAGGGAGTACAAAAAAAAGGACAAAAACCACGTAAGAGAACAAACGGGGAAGTACACTAAATAGGGGGGTGGAACGTATATGCCTTCCACCTATCGGAAGAGGAAATGGACAAACTATTTCTATTTATACAAATATAAGAAAGTAAAAACCAGATATGAAAATAAACATGATAAAAATACACCCAACAAAGATTACTAACAATATTTAAAAAGGTAAAAGAACAGTCAACCCAGTAAAGTCTAAAATTTTATTGCCTGAACATACCAAAAAAATGTTGGAATGCAAGATGTGTTCCACACTTAGGAATGTATAATCACACATGACAGGTAAAGGAGAATGAAATGCAAATGCACATTGCAAATACTGAAAAACTGTTGTAACCAAAAAATAAATCCAGGAGTCTACATACAGTGTGTAAATAAACAGTGAAAAGGGTGACTAGAGTGAAATGAAAAAAGAAAAAAAAGAAGTGATAGAATGAATATGTGAAAAACAACGTGATGATGACAAAGTGATTGTGGAATATGGACATCAATTAAAATTAAAAATTAAAAAAAAAAAATAATCGCACAAACATAACAATGAAAACATTATTATTGGTATGTGCTTCATCATTACAAAACATAATACACAATCATGGATAAGGAAATATCAGATTTTAAAAGAGAAATTTACGTCGACTACGTCATTGGTCGATAGTCGATACGACGATTTCCTAGTCAAAATAGTTTTACGCCGATGACCTTTAAAAAGTCATGGAGGGGAAACAACACCTTTATTCTTAACACCCAAACAGGGCTGGAAGGGGAATTTTAACATCCACAACATCAAAGGGATACGTGCTACATCTTGGGGCAACACACTTAGGTTATAAAAGCAAAAAAAAAAAACACAGACCTTTCCTACCCTGTCTTGTCCCACAGCTGACCCTTAAACCGCTAAAACCCAAAAATTTAAAAAGTGCCAGAAGGCATATTATTTAACCATCTTTTTACTTGAACTGGACTTGACAAAACCTGTCCGGGGCCCACAGCATAACCCTTAAACCTCATGACCCCAATTAAAAATGCCGGAAAAAGGAGCTTTCAACTCCCTTTAGTTGAACGGGGAATTGACTTCCCTTCCGGGTAACCTACATCGTTTAAAGTCTTCCTTACCCCCTTGTACAATTCAGGGGAAATATTTGTACAGCTTTTTTTTACATCCATTTTTATAGAAATTTTAATTCTAAAAAACACATTTTGAAAATAGGGGGAATCCACCACGTCTTTGTTTCCCCTTTTTTTTAATTGTATTTAAATGGGGGTTTTTCCCTCGGGATTGCAACATGTTAAAATCTTTCAAAAACAATCAATTTCCAATATTTTCCATTTAAAAGTGTCCTACCTATTCCGTTTTTGACACCACCATCACCCTTATCACCCTTTTACAATTGTGAAAACAAATGTCTGTTAGAAACCACATTTTTTACAATAGGACCCGTATTATAGCTGCCTTTTACAGCAACAAGCCCCAAAAATTCAAAACAAACCCTTGGCCCCTTTTTTACAAATGTGAAGAACAAATGCTGTTAAAACAACATTTTTTATAAAGGACCTTATTTGCTGCATTTTAAAACGGCATACCCCCAAAAATTATAAAAATGACTTCTCAGCCACGTTAAAATTGTGAAGGAGAAATGCCACTTAAAGCCACATTTCTGTTCCAAAGGACCATGTTTAAATAGCTGTATCTCACAGCACCATGACCCCAAAACCATTGACAATGCGAAAAATTCTAAAGATGAAGTGAGTAAATGGAATACGGTTTTGTCTTTTAAAGTCTCCTCACAGCAAAACCAGCAAAAAACGGATGAGTTTGTCTGTAATGACTCCTCCAGTTGTGCTGAAGGTCCGCTCAGATATGATGCTGGCTGCTGGGCAGGACAACACCTCTATGGCATGGCGACGGCTCGGGCCCATTCATCCATTTTGGATACCCAAATCAATTGGGTCTGGAAAATATCCAAAACATGGGTGTTGAGACGCAGATAGTCGTGCACCATGATTTTAAAAGCTGGTCTCTGTGTTTGTATGTGTGCCTCATTACAGGGCGTTGGTGGGGTGATAAATAAAGATTGCCAGAGGCACCCATTAGGCTTCTGCCACATTGCCTGCTGCTGATGATGCCGCTATGGCTACTTGGCACTCTACTGCTGTCACGTCGCTGATGTTGTTCCACCGTGATATTTGAAGAACGTGAAGCAGACGAAACAGATGTCTCCAGTTGATCAATCAGCAAGGTCTCCATTCCTGCATTTTACTCTCTATTTGGGTGGGTGGAAGGAAATTGCTGAGTTTTTTTTTTTGTACCGGGGATCCAGGAGGGTGGCCACCCAGTAACTGTTGTTCATTTTGATGGCCTTAATGCGAGATCATGTTGGGAGGAAATGGAGCATCGAAGCACCATGTAAGAGATGGAGCCTTGGGGTTTCCCAAGCCTGGGTCGAGGGGCACTAGCAAACTGATCTTCCTCATCGTCCTCCTCTGCCTCAAATTCGCGCAAACCTCTTTCCAAGGCAGAGACGTCGGTAACGCCGGTGTCCAGGACTACCTCCTCCTCCGCTTCCTCCGGAACAGCTTCAACACAGCCCTGACTTGCCTCAGATGATGTACTCTGAGAGCTGAGGCGCCGCCTTGCACTAGTCCTGTACCCCGAACTACTGCCTAGTGAAGACCGATAAAATTGAGAAACTGTCGGGCCTTGTGTGTCGCAGGGGGGACCTGATGTTTCAGAGTGTCCAACGATCGTTCCAGAACTAAGATCACCACAATGGTCATGCTGACAAGGGCATTGTCTGCACTGACCATTTTGGTGGCTTCTTCAAAACTGGCAAGGATGGTGCAGAGCTCTTTCACCTGGCTCCACCTCGGGGCTCAACCCCGAGGCCCGCACCGCTGCTTGTCAGGCCATGTGCCCACTTCGGACGGGCGTACTGCTGCCACAATCGCTGGAGCATGTGGAGGGTAGAATTCCAGTGTGTTGCCACGTCAACAATGAGACAGTTGACAGGGAGGCCGAGCTGATGCTGCAACGCAGCCAGGCGGAACGAAGCAGGGTGCGAATGGCGGAAGTGCGAACTCAGACCTCGAACCTTCCTCAGCAGGCAGTCCAGACCCCGGTAGCGCTTTAGACATTTCTGGACGACAAGGTTCATGTCATGTGCCAGGCAAGGGATGTGCTCCAGCCTACCGATCTTAAGGGCGGCCAGCAGATTTCGACCGTTATAGCACACCACCTTGCCTGGCTCAAGGTTCTTGTCACCCAGCCAGCGCTCTGTCTCGTTGCGGAGAGCCGTCCACAGCTCCTGACCTGTGTGTCGACGGTCTCCAAGACAGATTAATTTCAACACGGCCTGGTTTCTCTGCACGTGATGCCACCAGAGGACCTTGGGGGAAAGAACCCTGCACCATCCCTGCGGTTTTGAGAGCGTGCGCCGAGCCTGAGAGCCACCGTCACCACCAGAGACATCCACCCAGCTCACCCAATGAGCTGTCACAGAGATATAGCGGCCTTGGCCGTGCTTACTAGTCCATGTGTTGGTGATCAGATGGACTTTTCCAGACACAGATGCAGACAACGCGCTTAAAATTTTAGATGACCGTGGCTGGCCAGGGCGGGGACGGCTTTTCTGGCAAAGAAATGCCTGCTCTGCATCTGTTATTGGGGGCAGGCAAGGGCCATGATGTGGCAGAACCCATCTGCGTCCACCAGACTGAAAGGCAACATTTCCAAGGCCAAAAGCCTGGCAATGCCGAGATTCAGGCTTTTGGCTTTGGGATGGTTTGGGTTAAAGTGTTTTTTCTGCTCCCAAACCTGGTAGACAGAAGGCTGGCTGCTAGACTGGCCGCTGTACGGCATGCAGGTCGTCAAACTGGTGGAAAGAGAATGGGTAGGATGGGTCTCTGGTGGTGCTGGTTGTACTCAGGCGACTGTGGAGGCTGAAGTGGAGGCTGATCCCTGATCATGACTCTGAGAGACATGGGCAGCTGAGGAACGCTTGGTGGTGGCGGAGGAGGAGGAGGCGGAGAAAAGGGTGGTGACAGGGGTTGGAAGCCCGGCATCAGTGTGGCCTTTTTTGGCCAAGTGTTGCCTCTATTTCAAATCATGCATTCGCTGCATGTGACTAGACATGGTGGTGGTGGTTAAACACCTAAGATTCTTGCCTCTACTGATGCGTTTACGGCAAAGGCGGCATATGACATCGCTGGGTGAATCAGAGGCTTGCTCGAAAAAGGCCCAGGCTTGAGAGGTCCTGGAACTTTTCGACGGCGATAAATGAGGAGCGGTGTTTCCGCTGATCGTGGTTGGCGGAATCATCTCAGCGGACTTCTGCGACCGCCCTCTCCTTCTTTGAGGCGGGACCCGTAGTAGCACTACCCCATCGTCTTCCTCCTCATCCAGTGATGAAGCGCTCGCAATCAAATTCTGCTGAAAAGACCACGTTGGAATCGCAATGGCGTCATCATCCTCAACACAGGTGACTTGGTCGTCCTGACATTCTGCATCCAGGAGCTGCGGGCTACAAGCAAGAGGCACTGCAAGGGGTTGCCGACCGCCCGGGATTTTTGCCGATTGACCGGCTTCTTCTCCTCTGATGGCATCAGTAAGCTGGGCCCGTCAGAGCAACAAAATCATCCTCTTTGGCCTTCTTGATCTTTTAAAACTTTCCTTCTGACTCCAACCGTATTTTGTCATCAAAGAGGTCTTCAGAAAATGGATTATCCACAGTGGTGGGTACACGAGTTGACATTTGGGCTGCCTTTGCTTCATGTTGGACGGATGCTGATGACGATATTTGTGGCCGTGACTGGGAGGACGAGGAGGTAAGACTGCTGGATGCAGGTTGCATTAACCACTGAAGAACAGATTGGTGACGCTGTTCGTTACTGAGATTCACAGGGCCCTTACCCAACGATGACAGGCCTGACGGTCCGGCAACCGACGATCCACTGGCTTGCATGTTGTCGCCAGCACTGGAAGGAGCACCTTCTCTCGTACCTCTACAACCATGTCCTACACCCCTCTTTGCTCGCTTACCACCTGCATTTCGCTCCATGTTCAGAAAGATACAAATTTAAGAAGGTATGGAAGAGTTTTTGACAGTCTCTTATTAAAAGACGGCAAATCACAGCTATTCTTAAATCCCTCTAATTTTCCTACAGCCAACTAGGATTAGAAACTGAAATGTTTCTAGCGAAATACCCGTGAAATGCGGTCCCGGTGGAAAACCGTAAGACAAATCAACATGTTCTTCCTTCAGTTCCAGGGATTTACAACTGCCCAGTAGGAACTAGGAATTGATCGTTTTCAAAACTATCATACAAGTGCACTAATCTGCGCCAAAAATGAGATTCAACGAGTGCAATAAAACTATTCAAAAGTTACACGGATGAGAAATTGCGTTTTTTGCAGCAATGACAAATGAAAACAGTTGCTAGAAAATTGTCGTACAACGTGGCTATTTGAAAAAAACTAGGGCCGCACCATGTACAATACAGCTATTTAAAAGTTATACGGATAACAAACGGTGGTTTTTGCACCAATGAAATACACCAACAGTAACTACAACATTTCTGTATTCAAATTTAAATACAAGGTGGTTCTATGAACAAAACTGGTCCGCACGAAAGTACAAAAAACACCTAAATTTTAAATGTATACGGATAATAAAAGGGGGTTTTTGCACCTATGAAATACACCCGCGGTGACCCAGAAAAATTCGTATCCTATAGTAAGTACAAAGTGGGTCTTTTGAACAAAACTGGGCTGGGGCCAAAGTGAAAAAAAAATGTAATTAAATTGTGTACTGATAATAATAGGTGGTTTTTGCACCTATGAAATACACCTGCGGTGACTAGAAAAGTTTTTGTATCTATTGTAATACAAAGTGGGTCTTTGAACAAAACTGGGCTGCGCCAACGTGAAAAACACATAATTAAATTGTGTACTGAAACTAATAGGTGGTTTTTGCACCAATGAAAAACAACAGCAATTACTATCAAATTTCTGTATTGTAATATAAATAAAAGAATGGTCATAAAAAAAAACTGGGCTGCGCCAAAGTGAAAAAAACCTAATTAAATTGTGTACGTATATAAAAAGGTGGTTTTTGCACCTATGAAATACACCTGCGGTGACTAGAAAAGTTCTGTATCCTATTGTAAGTACAAAGTGGGTCTTTGAACAAAACTGGGCTGCACAAAAGTGAAAAAAACCTAATTAAATCGTGTATGGATAATAAAAGGTGGGTTTTGCACCTATCAAATACACCTGCAGTTACTAGAAAAGTTCTGTATCCTAATATGAACAAAGAGAACTGTGTCGCTGAGCTGTATTCAGGAGAAAGCTGACACACATCCTGATCTTATGAGACACAGACACACACTGATGCTGAACAGGAAGGGCTGTTCTATGTAAAACGAGGTCATGTGATTTTTACAGCCAATCACAACCATACACATTACAGTACATGACGTCGCAACCCAAGCTCACATTGTCTATCTCTAAGCTGATTTGATGGCCGCCAAAATGACTGAAGCGCCAAAAATGGTGCGATTATTAATAGATTATGCGCAGTTCTGCACCTCAATTATCGATTCGTGATCGGAAAAATTTACCGATAAATCCTTAAAAACCGTGCGGATTCAACTTTTGCTCGATTATAATCGCTCAACACTAATCATGATTCCAGTATAAATGATTTCATATACTAGTATTACAATACAGATACACCAGAATATACATATTAGATCATTAAATGGTACAATATAGATGAGTAGAAATGATAGTATTACAATATAAATGCGCCGATAATTTAGTATGAGATCATAAAACAATACAAAAAAAACAAAAAACATCTGCCTTGTGGGTTAAGTATAGATCATGTTATCATTCATTTTGTAATATATAACTTTCATATTACATGGTTTATTATACTTATTGCACCAATGACACACTATTGGTAATCCCTGGATTAACATGCATTTTCTCTTGGGTGAGGATTTTTAGCATCATGATTGTCATGTTTTTGTCTGTTTCAGGTGAGCGATGCCTGCAGGTCCGGAGTACACTGTTTCTGGTGTGTGCCACATACTGGTCCGGAGTACACTGTTCCTCATGTGTGCCACCTGCTGGCCCGGAATCCATTCCTCTGGTGCTGTAATTATATTTATTTAATAATAAAGTACATATTTATATTTCGATTTTATCTGCGATGGTGCTTTTTGGTATTGTTATACAGGTGATGAATTATATGATCATCTATAAAACAAAATGTATATTCCATGGTTGAGAAAACAAATTCCAAGATTTATCAATGGTGAATAAAATCCAAGTGTGATGTGTGTAGGTGACAAGCCATGTCATTAACCCCTTACCGCCGCAGCCAGTTTTGACCTCCCTGATAAAGACCCATTTTTTATATCTGACATGTCACTTTATTTGATTTGATAACTTTTTGATACTTCTTTTCTCGTGATACATTGTGCTTTAAGTTAGTAAGAAATTTTGTTCCATACACTCCTTGTTTATTGTGTTGTTAGTCACAGATTATCACTATTGTAATTGTTTGATTTATGTTATGTATGTGACCACAGAAATGTACAAGCGCCTGGATGATCTTGGCGCTATAAACAATAATAATACCTACTGTACATTGGGGTCTTATTTTCGTTACTTAGGCGCCATTATATGTTTGCAGACACCCTAAGGGGCTGAAACTTTAAAAAAAAACAAAAAACAAAAATAAAATGACCCCATATTGGAAACTACATCCCTTAAGGAATATTTTACAGGGGTGCAGTGAGTATATAGACCCTACAGGTGTTTCACAATATTTTTTTAGTGTTAGGCTGTGAAAATGGAAAAAATAATTTTTTTTCAACAATCTGCAATTTTAGCTGAAAATGTTTCATTTTTACAAGGAATCCTGGAAAAAACAGCACCCAAAATATGTTATGCAAATACACTTTTGGCAACATGTATGAATCTCGCCGGGTCGGGGCGCACCTTTCCGCCAGTTTCCCGGCGGAATCTGCGCCCCCCCCCCCCCCCCCCATATTTATGTGGGGCCGGGGGGGCGTCTCAATACAATCCTATGTAAAGGCCGCCTCGTCTGTGTTTAGGCGCCAGTGCGGGAGCTGAGGCGCAGTGCGCGGCGCCTGCATCTATGATTCGGCGCCGGAGGTAGTGCGGTCATACATGCAGGGGAAAAAAGTCGCCGCACCAGGACAGTGTGTGGGGGTTGCAGTGGCGGGGAAGAACCTGGCGCAGTGCGGCGCTGCGCCTAAGACCTCACCGTCCGAGGCGGTGCGCTCGTACATGCGGGCAAAATTTCCCTGCGCCTCGCCAGTGTGTGTGGGGCACAGTGCGGGGGACATGGGCGCAGTCCCGGGGACTAAGGCGCGTGCGGGGACTGCGCCGAAAAAAAACAGTTCTGATGTGAGGAAAAGGCTGGAACAGCGAGAAATTCATTCAGATGTCGGTGCGGGAGTATGAATCAAAAATCGCCTTTATAAAGGCGTTCAAACATTCTCAGGAAAGAGCTGAAACCAAAAAAAATACATTAAAACAAATCACTTTCCATATCTAATTCAAGAATTAGGATATTGGAAATTCCCGGGGGGAAATACAGAAATTTTCAAATTCTGAAAGCTATTTCTGATTGGTCGGCATTAACCGGCCAATCAGAATAGGAGCGACAGTGAACCATTAAAACCTTGGGAAGTTTTAGGACCAATCAGAATCCCCGGTGGGATATTTTCAAAATACAGTAAAAATTCGGGAAAAAGAGCTGATTGGTTAAGTACGGGGACTGGCTAGCTCAGCCAATCAAAATAGGAGCGACAGAGACACATTCTAAGCCTATGGAGAAGTTTAGCCCCAATCGGGAATTCACGGCGGGACAGTTCAAAATACTGTGAAAATGTGAAAAGAGGTGATTGGCTGAGCTAGTGGGGGCTCGGCTAGCTCAGCCAATCAGAATAGAAGCGACGAGACCCATTTTAAACCTATGGAGAATTATTGACCAATCAGAAAGGAGCGACAAAAGGGCCCATTCTTGTCTATGGAGAAGTTTAGACCAATCAGAATTTCCCCGGCGGGATAATTCAAAAAAACAGTAAAAGACAAAAAAAGAGCTGATTGGCTGAGCTAGCGGGGGCTTGGCTATCCAGCAAACAGAGCGCAAGCTACTTCTCCATTATAGTCTTTTGGAGAGATGGGCACACTGAAATCTCGGCACCCCAGCGCCGTGCGGCAGGGAAGATATTAATCAAAAAATTATTTTTTTTTAAATGTAAAAACATTATCAGATAAAAAAGCCGAAACCCTTCTTACAATAAAGCAGTTAAAATCCCGAACAACGCGTTTGTCGCCGAGACCAGCCAATCAGAATAGGAGCGACAATGTCCCATTATAACCTATGGAGGAGAATTGACCAATCAGAATAGGAGCGACAATGTCCCATTATATCCTATGGGGGAAAAATTGACCAATCTTATTCAAAGGCGGGACAGTTCAAAAATACAGTAAAAATGCAGAAACGGCTGATTGGTTGAAGCGGGGGGGGCTCGTCCAGCTTAGCCAATCAGAGCGTGAGCTACTTTTCATAGGGTTCTATGGGGAAAAGAAATTTGAGCGCGCTCTGTGATTGGCTAAGTTAAAAGGTGCCGTTATTTGGACCAATGGGAGAGCGAGCGACGTTTCCTTTAATGGGTTTTCTAAGGGCAATCAGAAATCAAACTGTACATGGCCGAAATCAAATTATAACACTTACAGAAGTTGTCCCGCTGTGTAAAAAAACGAATAATAATATGGGGGTAACAAAAAAAAAAAAAATAAATCAATAAAATCCCGTTTATTTCTTTATTTTCGATAGCCAAGGATCAATAGTATGGGTGCAACGAAAATAAAGAAATAAACATGATTTTATTGATTTCATATTTTTTTTTCATTACCCCATATTATCATTCGTTTTATATACACATCGGTTTCAACTTCTGCAGTGTTTTTAATTTTGATTTCGGCCATGTACAGTTTTATTTCAGATTGCATTAGAAAACCCCTTTGGAGCGTCGGGCCGCTCTCCCATTTGTCCAAATAACGGCGCCTCTTTTAACTTAGCCAATCACAGAGCGCGCTCAGAATTTTTTTTCCCCATAGAACTCTATGAGAAAGTAGCTCGCACCTGATTGGCTAAGCTGGACGACCCCCCCGCTTCAACCAATCAGTTTTGTTTCTGCATTTTTACTGTATTTTGAACTGTCCCGCCTTTGAATATGTTTGGTCAATTTTACCCATAGGATAAAATGGGACATTGTCGCTCCTATTCTGATTGGTCAATTCTCCTTCATAGGTTATAATGGTACAGTGTCGCTCAAATTCTGATTGGGTGGTTTTGGACGACCAATGAGAATAGCTTAAACAATTTGAATTACTGTATTTCCCGGCAATTCTCTCTATTGCAATTCCCTATGTAGCGGGGTCTCGCGACAAACGCGTTTGTTCGGGTTTTTAACTGCTTTATTTGAAAAAGAAGAGTTTGGCTCTTTATCTGATAATGTTTTACTTTTAATAAAAATAATTTTTTTTTTAAAATCTTCATTGCCGCACGGCGCTGAGCGCCAGAATTTCAGAGCGCCCCTCTCTCCATATACTATAATGGTAGAAGTAGCTCCCGCGCTCTGATTGGCTGGGATAGCCAAGCCCCCGCTAGCTCAGCCAATCAGCCTTTTTTCTGTTTTTTTTTACTGTATTTTGAACTGTCCCGTCTTTGATTTTAAATTGGTCCAAAACTCCTCCATAGGATATAATGGGTCCTTTTCGCTCCAAATTCTGATTGGTCAATAGTTCTTCTGGGTTTTAATGGGTCTCTGTCGCTCCCTATTCTGATTGGCTGAGCTAGCCAAGTCCCCGGTTTAGCTTAACCAATCAGCTCTTTTTCAGCATTTTTACTGTATTTTGAACTGTCCCCGCCTTTGATTCTGATTGGTCAATCCTTCCCCATAGGTTTTAATGGTTCACTGTCGCTCCTATTCTGAATTGGCCGGTTTATGCCGACCAACAGAATAGGTTTCAGAATTTGAATTACGTTTTTCCCTGGCAATTTCCAATATCATAATTCTTGAAATTGCGCCGTTCTAGAGTTTAGGAAAGTGATTTTTTTTTTAAAATTATGTTTATTTTTTACGTTCAGCTCTTTTCTGACACTGTTTTCTGCCTTTATAAAGGCGATTTTTCGGAATCATACTCCTGCTGCACGGAGCGGAGCGCCGAGATTTCTGTCGCGATCTTCTGTGTTTCCTCGCATGTTCCGATCCTGCTTGACTTCGCCTCTGCCGGAGCATTTAGACCAAAAAAAACCAGGTCTGCTTGTCGGAGCTGCCGAGCGCTGCACTGCGCCTCGCTTTGCCGACTCGCCATCGTACATGCCTCGGAGTTTTCGAGCGCGCCGCGTCCCGCCCCGGAACGCCTACACCGCGCCCACTGCCCGCCCCTTCATGCGGGGCGCAGCTGAAAGTGGCGAACACTGCGCCTAACACTGAATCCCCGCGTCCGACAGTGGGATTCGGGCTGGGAGGCGCAGTATACGCCAAAAAACAGGCGTAAAGCCCGAACATACATGTCGCCCTTTATGTTGGTGTAAACTGCTTGGCAGGGCCTACAAGAGGGAAACTATTTGAATTTTGGATTGCAGATTTTAGCGGGTGCTATGTCGCATTTACAAAGCTCCCAAAGTACTAGAACAGGTAAAACCTTTCAGAAGTCACCCCATATTGGATTCAACACCCCTCATGAATCTCATCTAGGAGTGTATTGTGCATTTTGGGCGCCTATGTGTTCCATAGTTTTTTTAGCATTGGTCCATGAACATGGGGGGGAAAAAACGCAGTCATATATATTTTTTTTATTTTTCTGTATACCTAGCTAATTAAGGGCTTTGTTTTTGGTGGGATAAGTTGACGTTTTTATTGGTACCATTATGGAGTTTGTCTGACGCTTTGATTACTTTTTTAAGGTTTTTGTTGCAGCAATTCTTATACTGTTTTTTATTTTTTACAGAGATCACCATGTGGTATAAAGGACATGCTTGACATCTTTACTCAGCAGTCGGCACGATTACAGCGATACCCAATATGTTTATTTTTTATGTTTTACTGCTTTTACACAATAAAAACAATTCTATTAAAAAAGGAAAACACGTTTTTGCATCGCTATAGTCTGAGCCATTACTTTTTTTTATTTTTCTGTGTATGGAGCTGTGTAGCATATTTTTTTTGCAGAATGAGTATTTTTATTGATATCATTTTTGTGGGGCATAAGGCTTTTTGATAGATGTTAAATGCATTTTTTGGAAGGCAGGGTGAAGAAAATACTACAATCCTAGTGTTTTATTTTTTACAGCACTCACCATGGTTAGTTTTACTTTGTGAGTCGATACGATTGCGACGATACCCAATTTATATCTATACAGTATATATATAGATATAAAATAGTAATAATATACAATACATACAGTGCCTTGTGAAAGTATTTAGCACCCTTGAACTTTATATTGAAATTTGTATTTGTACAACTTTGGTATTTATATAACTTTTTTGATCGCTTTCCATTTTAAGTGATGTGGGATGAATGAAAATTCAACACAATTCTGTGACTGTTTTTTTTGCTGTTTTCTTACAGCATTCACCGTGCGTGGGTGTTATTGAGGAATAAAATCTTGTTATGCTTTTTGAAACCCGCTGGATGCTGTCTTCTTAAAACTTAGGGCGACATGTATGATTGGGCTTTTCGCCTGTTTTTTGGAGTAACCTGCGCATCCCGGCCCGAATCCCCCTGTCGGACGCAGGGATGCGGTGTTAGGCGCAGCGTTCGCCACTTTCAGCTGCGCCCTGCATGAAGGGGCGGGCAATGGACGCGGTGTGGGCGCGCTGTAGGCGTTCCGGGGCGGGACGCAGCGCGCTCGAAAACTCCGAGGCATGTATGATCGCGAGTCGGCAAAGTGCGGCGCATTGCAGCGCTCAGCAGCTCCGACAGTCAGACCTGGTTTATTTTGGTCTAAATGCTCCGGCGGAGGCGAAGTGAAGCAAGAACGTAACATGAGAGGAAACATATAGAAGATCGCAAGAGAAATCTCAACGCTCCGCTCCGTACAGCATGGAGTATGATTCCAAAAAATCGCCTTTATAAAGGCGGAAAACATTCTCAGAAAAGAGCTCAAGCCTCAAAAATAAAAAATAAATTTAAAAAAATCACTTTTCAAAAATCTAGAACGGCAGTATCAAGAATTAGGATATTGGAAATTGCCGGGAAATACAGTAATTAAAATTTTGAAAGCTATTCTCATTGGTCGGCAGAAACCGACCAATCAGAATAGGAGCGACAGTGAACCATTAAAACCTATGGAGAACTATTGACTAATCAGAATCAAAGGCAGGACAGTTCAAAATACAGTAAAAATGCAGAAAAGAGCTGATTGGCTGAGCTAGCGGTGGCTTGGCTATCCCAGCCAATCAGAGTGCGAGCTACTTCTCCCATTGTAGTCTATGGAGAGATGGGCGCATTGCAATCTCGGCGCTCAGCGCCGTGCGGCATGGAGTATGAATAAAAAACTCATTTTCATTAGTTGTAAAATATTCTCTGAAAAAGAGCTCAAACCTTCTATAAACATAAATCAATTCTATCCTGAACAACGCGTTTGTTGCCGACACCGGCGCTACATCGGGAATTGCAATAGAAAGAATTGCCGGGAAATATAGTAATTCAAATTCGGTACGCTATTCTGATTGGTCAGCATAAACCAGCCAATCAGAATAGGAGCGACAAAGACCCATTATATCCTATGGAGAAGTTTTGACCAATCGAAATCAAAGGCGTGACAGTTCAAAAGACAGTAAAAATGTAGAAAAGAGCTGATTGGCTGAGCTAGCGGGTGGCTTGGCTATCTCAGCCAATCAGAGCGCGAGCTACTTCTCCCATGGTAGTCTAAGGAGAGATCGGCGCAATGCAATCTCGGCGCTCAGGGCCATGCGGCATGGAGTATGAATAAAAAAATCCTTTTTATTAAGTGTAAATCATTATCAGATAAAGCGCTGAAACCTTCTAATAAAAATAAAGCAGTTAAATCCCTAACAAAGCGTTTGTCATCGAGACCGGCGCTACATAAGGAATTGCAATAGAGAGAATTGCCGGGAAATACAGTAATTCAAATTGTTTAAGCTATTCTGATTGGTCGGCATAAACCAGCCAATCAAAATAGGAGCGACAGTGGCCCATTCTAACCTATGGAGGAGAATTGACCAATCAGAACAGGAGCGACAGTGCCCATTCTAACCTATGGAGGAGAATTGACCAATCAGAATAGGAGAGACAGGGACCCATTCTAACCTATGGAGAAATATGACCAATCATATTCAAAGCGGGACAGTTCAAAATACAGTAAAAAGGCAGAAAAGAGATGATTGGTTGAAGCGGTGGGGGCTCGTCCAGCTTAGCCAATCAGAGCGTGAGCTACTTTCTCATAGAGTTCTATGGGGAAAAGAAATTCTGAACGATTGGCTAAGTTAAAAGAGGCGCAGTTATTTGGACCAATGGGAGAGCAGAGCGACGCTCCTATGGGTTTTCTAATGCAATCAGAAATAAAACTGTACATGGCCGAAATCAAAGGATAAGAGTACAGAAGTTTGTCCGATGTGTATATAAAATGAATAATAATTGGGGGTAAAGAAAAAAAAATATTCAATAAAATCCTGTTTATTTCTTTATTTTCGTTACACCAATACTATTGATCCTTGGCTAACGAAAATAAAGAAATAAACAGGATTTTATTGAATTTATATTTTTTTTATTTTACCCCCATATTATTATTCATTTTATATACACATCGGGACAACTTCGGCAGTATTATCATTTGATTCGGCCTATGTACAGTTTTATTTCAGATTGCATTAGAAAACCCATAGGAGCGTCGCTCGCTCTCCCATTGGTCCAAATAACCGCGCCTCTTTTAACTTAGCCAATCACAAACAGAGCTCGCTCTGCATTTCTTTTTCCATAGAACTCTATGAGAAAGTCGCTCGCGCTCAGATTGGCTAAGCTGGACGAGCCCCCGCCGCTACAACCAATCAGCTCTTTTCTGCCTGTTTACTGTATTTTGAACTGTCCCGCCTTTGAATATGATTGGTCAATATTTCTCCATAGGTTAGAATGGGTCCCTGTCGTCTCCTATTCTGATTGTCAATTCTCCTCCATAGGTTAGAATGGGCCACTGTTGCTCCTATTCTGATTGGCTGGTTTTATGCCGACCAATCAGAATAGCTTAAACAATTTGAATTACTGTATTTCCCGGCAATTCTCTCTATTGCAATTCCTTATGTAGCGCCGGTCTCGGCGACAAACGCATTGTTCGGGATTTAACTGATTTATTTTTATAGAAGGTTTCAGCACTTTATCTGATTACACTTAATAAAAAGGATTGTTTTATTCATACTCTATGCCGCACGGCGCTGAGCGCCGTGATTGCATTGCGCCGATCTTTCCATAGAATACAATAGGAGAAGTAGCTCGCACTCTGATTGGCTGGGATAGTCAAGCCACCGCTAGCTCAGCCAATCAGCTCTTTTCTGCATTTTTACTGTCTTTTGAACTGTCCCGCCTTTGATTTTTTATTGGTCAAAACTTCTCCATAGGATATAATGGGTCTTTGTCGCTCCTATTCTGATTGGATGGTTTATGCCGACCAATCAGAATAGCATACCGAATTTGAATTACTGTATTTCTCTGCAATTCTTTCTATTACAATTCCCGATGTAGCGCCGGTCTCGGCGATAAACGCGTTATTCGGGATAGAATTGATTTATGTTTATAGAATGTTTGAGCTGTTTTTCAGAGAATATTTTACAACTAATAAAAATGTTTTTTTTAATCATACTCTATGCCACACGGCGCTGAGAGCCGAGATTTCATTGCGCCGATCTCTCCATAGGCTACAATGGGAGAAGTAGCTCGTGCTCTGATTGGCTGGGATAGCCAAGCCCCCGCTAGTTCAACCAATCAGCTCTTTTCTGCATTTTTACTGTATTTTGAACTGTCCCGCCTTTGATTTTGATGGTTCAAAACTTCTCCATAAACGATAATGGGTCCCTGTCGCTCCTATTCTGATTGGTCGAGATAGCCAAGCCCCCGCTAGTTTAACCAATCAGCTCTTTTCTGCATTTTTACTGTATTTTGAACTGTCCCGCCTTTGAATCTGATTGGTCAATAGTTCTCCATAGGTTTTAATGGTTCACTGTCGCTCCTATTCTGATTGGCCGGTTTCTGCCGACCAATGAGAATAGCTTTCAGAATTTGAATTACTGTATTTCCCGGCAATTTCCAATATCCTATTTCTTGAAATAGGATATTGGAAAGTGATTTTGTTTTATGTATTTTTTATTTTTGAGGTTTGAGCTCTTTTTCTGATAATGTTTTCCGCCTTTATAAAGGCAATTTTTGATTCATACTCCGCACCGACATGTGGAATGATTTCTCGCTGTTTTCCAGCCTGTCTCACATCGGAACAGATTTTTGGCACAGTCCCTTCTGCGCCTAAGTCCCGCACTGCACCCCACACACTGGCGAGGCGCAGGAACTTTTCCCCCGCATGTATGAGCGCACCTCCTCGGACGGCGAATCTTAGGCGCAGCCCCGCACTGCGCCTCAGTCCCCGCACTGTGCCCCACACACTGGCGAGGCACGGCGGACTTTTCCCCGCATATATGAGTGCACTACCTCGGGCGGCGAATCGTAGGCGCAGCGCCGCACTGCCCCTAAGTCCCGCACTGCGCCTCAAACACTGGCGAGGTGCGGCGGACTTTACATGGAATGTATGAGCGCGTCCCAGTGCCAACATAAATCAGGCGCAAATTTCGCTGGAAAACCGGCGGAAAGGTGCGCCCCGACGTGGCGAGATTCATACATGTCGCCCTTAGTTTAGATTTATAGTGTAGGTCATTATGCATGCATTGATACCAAACATGCATACTTTATGTACAGTATTTTTGATCTCTTTGGGGGCGATTGGCGTTTGTAAAGGGGGAAAGGGCAGTGTACATGATTTTATTTTTTGTTTTAAGAATTTTTTTGTACTTTTTTGTACTTTTAATTTTTTATTTTTTTTTTACTTTTTGCCATAGGGGACTTGTATCAATAATTTTCAGATCACTGATACAATGGAGAGCAGTACACAACAGTACTACTGTGTACTGATATCCATGGCGACTGTCAATAACTATGCCCGACCATGCCCACAGGGCACGGCCAGGCATAGTGACATCACACGCAGCCCTGAAGTCTTTGTTAGACTTCATTTCTGTGAGGGAAGCCATCGGCAGCTGCGATTACATCGCAGCAGTGTCACTGATGGTGACAGATGCAGTTTCCACCCTCTGTCTTTCTTTTAGCTGCCACAATCGCGATAGATCTTGTCAGCTAAGGGGTTAATCACCTGCAGCCAGAGTGAAGGTGATGCAGCATGAGGCCAGATCACTGTAATATACAGCTGTTCCAGGGGAGTAGCTAAAGACTCATGAGTCCAGGTGCAAAACTTCAGCTTGGATCCTTCCTTGACCACAGACATCATCTGTGGACCACTGCTTTTGAACAACAGGTTCCCTACTTGACGTGGCGGATGTCTGTGGTGTAGCATGCTGTGTAAAGTTATTTCTGTTTAAAAGGGATTGTCCAATAGAAGCAAATTCATTTTAAATGGTGACAGGCCACGGAAAGAAAGAAATTCACATTATACAGCCAAAGCATCTGTTCCCTCTTGCCCATCCACCTCCCATTGTGGAGTGATCAGGAAAAAATGCAATTGTACCCTTTGGTTTTATGGATTTAGTTTTTGTTGGAGTTTATGCAGTTTAATTGACATTTATCTGAGGTTCAGTAAGTATACAAGGGCTAAATTATCACTACTATACAGTGACTAATACCATCATAATATTACTACTATATTATTAATAATATAAACAATGTTTTTATTCAGTCTCTTTATGGTGGAGGTATGTGGTCATGATGTGGTGGTATTCTTTAGTCCGTGTATATTATTGTTATTGGTATTATTGGTCTTGGTATATTTATTTGGTCAGTTAAAGTATGATAGTATTAGTCACTATATGGTATTGATATGTGGCAGTATTATTTGGTTCTTGCGCTGGGACATTCATGCGGCAGCTCCTTGGTCACATAGCCTATGCAGAGTGATTAGGCTGTGCGGCTGAGGAGAGATCACTTCATCACGCTACTGCCCAGCTCAGTACTACAGGGCCGCCACAGGTTTACATGTGTTATGTCAGTGTATTTGTGACTGCAAAAAAATCACTGCCCTACCTTGTGATTTGCAGGAAAGAAGAAACCTTTAGCTTTTTGTGGTCTAAGGATATCTCTGGTGCTGATTATTCATAGAAGACTTTGTGTACAGCATAGAGAAAGTGTTTTTAACCCTGCTGTTCTGTTCGGTTCTACTAAAAATGTGCTGAAAAATCCCCCCTCGGCTTATACTCGAGTCACTGTTTGCACTCGGGCGCTGCGATGGCCCGGGCGCCGGCAGGGACACTTCAGTTATATGCGGCTCCTCAGGGAGCGCATATAACTAAATCCCGAGTAGCTGACAGCGTCCAGGTGCTGCGATGGCCCGTGCGCTGTCAGCGATCTCTTCCCCTGCATGCGACTCCTCCGGAGCGCACACAGGAGAAGAGATATCACTGCAGAGCAGAGAGCGAGGACAAGATCATAGACCTGCAAAAAGCTAGAATGGGCTGCAAAACCATAAGTAAGACGCTGGGTGAGAAGGAGACAACTGTTGGTGCAATAGTCAGCAAACTGAAGAAATACAAGACTGTCAAGCGACATTGATCTGGGGCGCCATGCAAAATCTCATCTTGTGGGGTATCCTTGATCATGATGAAGGTGTGAGATCAGCCTAAAATGACATGGGGGGAACTTGTTAATGATCTCAAGGAAACTGGACCACAGTCACCAAGAAAACCATAGATAACACATTACATCGTAATGGTTTAAAATCCTGAAGTGCCCGCAAGGTCCCCCTGCTCAAGAAGTTTGCCAATGAACACCGGGAGGATGATTGGGAGAAGGTGCTGTGGTCAGATGAGACAAATATTGAGCTCTTTGGCATTAACTCAACTTGCTGTGTTTGGAGGAAGAGTAATGCTGTCTATGACCCAAAGAAGACCGTCCCCACTGCCAAGCATGGAGGTAGAAACATTATGTTTTGGAGGGTGTTTTTCTATTAAGGGCACAGGACTACTTTACAGCATCAATGGGAGAATGGATGGAGCCATGTACTGTAAAATCCTGAGTGACAACCTCCTACACTCCACCAGGACATTAAAAATGGGTCATGGCTGGGTCTTCCAGCAAGACAATGACCCAAAACATACATCCAAGGCAACAAAGGAGTGCCTCAGAAAGAAGCACATTAAGGTAATGGAGTGCTCTAGCCAGTCTCTTGACCTTAATCCCACAGAAAACTTATGGAGGGAGTTGAAACTCCGATTTGCCGAGCGACAGCCTGCAAATCTTAATGATTTAGACATGATCTGCAAAGCGGAGTGGAACAAAATTCCTCCTGACAACCTCATCATCAACTACAAAAAATGTCTGACTGCTGTGCTTGCCAACAAGGGTTTTGCCACCAAGTATTAAGTCTTGTTTTCCTAGAGGGATTAAATACTTATGATTGCAAAATGCAAATACATTTATATAATTTATATAAAATTATAGACTGTTCTGTCAGTGAGCAAACTTACACAATCAGCAAGGGATCAAATAATTATTTCCTTCACTGTATATTGTATAACTTTTAATAAATGCAAGTTAAAAATCTAGAAAAAGATAAAGCACTCCATACAAAATCAAACACCAATGAAAAAGGCACAACCTAATACCAAACAAAAAATATGTCAAAAATCGAATAGAAAGGAAGGGACATACAAATGTAGGATCCTGACAGGTCCCTACTTTGCCTGCCACGCCCTCCAAAAAGAATACGGGGTATTCGCCCCAAGAAGGGCGTCCCCGGCTCGAACCTGTCTGATCCACACACTAACCCTATCTCTAAAGAATGTCGAGATATGGTGCAATGTCCCTTTTACACCTCCTCAGGGTCCCAATATGGGAAAATTTACATTTACAGAATCAAACACAAGCGCAAATACTATTCAATGCAAGCAAAGCCGATATTTTTCCCAGTATAAATCAAGCAGCGAAAATATTTGTTGGAGGTCTCAGTTGGGATACCAGCAAGAAAGACTTGAAAGTTTACTTTTCAAGGTTTGGGGAGGTGTCAGATTGTATTATCAAGATGGACTCTAATACAGGAATATCTAGAGGATTTGGTTTTATCCTGATTAAGGACGCTTCAAGTGTTGACAAGGTTTTGGAACAAAAGGAACACAGACTGGATGGAAGGCTAATTGACCCGAAAAAGGCTATGGCAATGAAAATAGATCCAATAAAGAAAATATTTGTTGGTGGGTTGAATCTAGAAGCTGGAGAAGCTATAGGTTATAACTCAACCACAAGTCTATTGACTAGGATACTAACTCAAAATACACTTAAGCCACAGTATATCTAGACCTTAATCACCGCTATAGGTTTATGCGCCACCAAACCTGTTATCCCATGATAAGGACAACGGCATATGAGCGCAGTAGTACCACGTCAAACCTGTGTGGAGTACATCTCGTGTCCTGCTGCTCTCTGTATCCATGTGTAAAGATTTCAGGATAAATCAATTTCTTAACTGTAGAAGTAAGGGAATGATATACAAGGGCACCTATACCTGCGGACTTGAATACATCGGAAAAACTATTAGAGAATTCCCCAGGAGGGTGGGTGAGCATCTCAATGATATCAGGAACAACAAGGATACATACCAATTGCATGACACGTACACATGTGCTCCACTTGGTCTCAATGAGCGCCTAGATTTCTGTTACGTTATTTGATACTAGATGACTTGGGTGGTGTATAGGTCGATACTTATTGTCATTAATTTCCAGTCTCAGCCATTAACATCTATGGTCCTTCAAATTCGAGCTTGCATTGTTGGCAGGCTTAATGTGATTTTATGTGTCCCCATTATATTATGTCAATATCGGAATATGTGCCTGTCATGTGTATATTGTGCATCTACATTGCTGAAAGGCTACAGGTGATATTCTGTGTGCTCCCAGTATACCATCTCAATATTTGATATGCGCCTGTCCTCTCTATATACTTGCCGTTGGTTGGGATAATATATCTATGTTTGCTGGCTTCAACTCGTCATACTAATTGGCTATCAATTGTAATGTTACACAATCTCACACACTGCGTTCGTACTAGTGCCAAGGGTGCACTTCCATGTACTTTGGTCACTTAGTTACGGCCCTGATGCTCGATCCGTCACTTCCTGTGACACAGTGCCGGTACCGGAAGTGCGACGCGCCGGACTGGTTTAAGGCGCGATTCGTGGCACACTGGTCTGCACATGAATACGGAGAGCAGCAGGACACGAGTTATACTCCACACAGGTTTGACGCAGTACTTCTGCGCTCTTATGCCGTTGTCCTTATCATGGGATAACATTTTTGGTGGCGCATAAACCTTTAGCGGTGATTAAGGTCTGTATATACTGTGGCTTTAACATTGTGGACTTTATGTGAGATAAGTGTATTTTGAGTTAGTTCCTAGTCAACAGACTTGTGGTTGAGTTATAACTAGAGATGGGCGGATTTCTCAAAAATTCGATTTGCAGAGTTCGCCGAATTTTGCGGCAAAATTCTTTTCGACCTGAATTTATTTGTGGCTAATCGTGTTAAAAATACCTTTTTCCTGGCTGCAGAGGGCCTGTAAGGTGATGTAGAACATTGTGCCATGCTCAAATATGCATAGGGAGCGTAGTTTGGTCTTCATACAATGCTGTGTTTTAGTATGACACGCACATGACAGCTGCCGCTCTTAGAATCGCTTCACTCTTCACCTCTCTGGGCAGTTACAGGGGCAAAACTGACCAAATAACTGAAGTGGGAACGCAGTCTGACAAGGTAATGTCAGCGCCAGCTGGAAAGAACTGAGCTGAGGGCTAAGATCCTACTATAGTAATAATGTTTATTTATATAGCGCCAACATATTCCGCAGCACTTTACAATATAGAGGGTATACATTACATTATAAAAAAGCTACGTACAAATCAGACACGAGGTGTGAGGGTCCTGCTTGCAAGAGCTTACAATCTATTAGGGTGTATGTGTGAAACAAAGGGTGAGAAGTGCTTGGTTTACAATTGTCCAACCTTGTTAAATATGGGATAGTATACATAAAAAAGTGGATGAACCTGCCATCCCAACCATTCATCTAGATACAGATAAGTGCCTGTGGGTGCCAAATTGCAGGAAGTAATGAATGTGTGACAGAATTTGGGGGGTTAACAATTAGGGATCTTGGTAGGCTTGTCTAAGAAGATGAATTTTCAGAGCACACTTAAAACTGTGAGGGTTGTGAGTGTGCCTGATCACATGGGGTAACAAAGAACGCGATAGTAGGTTCCTGGAGCTGGCACAGGTCGCAGCACAGTAAGAGGATGTCACAGCAGGGGTCACCCCGCGAGGCCGCAGCTTCCGGTGTCATGTAGCGGCCGTGTGTTGACCACACACTAGGTCATCCACTTTCTCCCAGATGACACCTGATAACCCCGGCAAAGAGTCGGTGCATCCGTAAGACACAAGCTTTAGTTGTCATTGCCCGGGAGCAGGTCAGGGGCCCTCAACCCACCTCTGTGCCACAGCCAGAGAACTACTATGTGCTGTGGCCTCTGCGCCACTATACAGTGAGAATGAACTATTTGAGGACAGTGGGCAGAAAAAAGGTGGGGAAGACATCCGCTGCTTCTTGCAGAAGCGGGCAAGTGTTGATGAGGAGAGTGGCATGGGGGGTTATGTTGCGAGCAGTCAGGCTCTGTACAGCGAGACTATTGAGGAAGACAGAAGTGACAGGCAAACACTAATCGATGTAGACAATCGCACATGGGAGCCAGGTGAAGCAAGCAAGGCTGTGAAAAGGTATTCTGGTGCCCTTGTTAAACAAGGCATAAAGTGCCCCCCCAAATGGAAAATTAAGCCCACTCCATGTCTCGTTGTGCCCATTTTTCTGCCTGGGATGCCGTGGCATCTTAGGTGGTCGCCTCCCTGCGACTAGCCCTCGTCCCGGCCCTGGAAGCAAGGGCTTAATCATCATCATCAGGAGAAGAGAGCAGCAGTTTGTGCATCAGGAAGTGGCGCAGCCAGCAAGTCAGTAGTGTGGCCGGGAGTCAGCAGGATGGCAGCAGTGTGAGGTCGGGAGGCAAACGGCTACGATTTAGACCACCTACTTTGCAGGTCCCAGAAAGTAGCGGCACAGGGGCTCACTGAGGCAGGGGCGGTAACAGAGTCAGTGCAGAGCATTGGTGGTAAAATCACCTACTCGGCGGTGTGGCAGTTTTTTGACATGACACCAAAGGAGGCGAACATGGCTTTAAGTAGAATTTGTGGGCAGAAAGTAAAGCGTGACCAAGGACCTAACTTTCGCACCACTGCCCTGCATCAACATGCAGCGTCACCATACAGTGGCATGGGAGAAACGTGTCTCAGATGTGGTTGCCCCATCCTGTCACAGAAACCCGCAGCATCACCCCCAGGGAAAACCCTCCCATTTCGGGCCCAGTAAAGGGCCCTCCACCCCCTCTCCGAAGACAGCTGCCTTTTTCCCCAAAATTCACACAACTCCAGATGCCCCTTTCCCCTCGACACTCAGGGTGCCAACAGTCATTTTTTCGAACGATTGCCAAGAGCCAGCAGTATGTGTTGGCCACCACTAAGTGCAAAGCTGACCTTTGCTCCTGTCCCAAGTTGGTGGTACTTTTGTCCCACCCTTTTCAAGTGGTGGACTATGCATTTTTCAGAAACTGGCCTGAAACTTTGCAAGCACTTTAGACTTTCCTACCCCACCAAGCACACCCCATTAAGCTGAACAAAAAGAAATCGATGAACGGGGCCCAAAACCCGGGGAAAAATCGATGAACAGGGCAAAACAGGGAGACATCGATGAACAGGGCAAAACAGCGAGAAACTGATTAACAGGACAAAACAGGGAGAAACCGATGAACAGGGCAAAACGGGGAGAAATCTTTTAAACAAAAAAGGCCATTAATGTTTTTCTTATGATCCGGGGGGACGGGGATCCCCCTGGAAATTTTTTTAAGTCAGCCAGGGGCACTGCCATTTGCACAATTAACATCTTTCCCCTTTTTCATGCTTGGAACAGATCTGCAAAATCTATCGGGTCGGGGGCCCGGAGACATAGCTACTACATCTCACGGCCAAGGATTTCCCATTGGGGGGGCAAAAACTGGAGGGGAAGGAAACACGGGATCCAGAGGCGAACTTGAAGCTCCGGGGCCCCAGTGAAAAAAAGTGAAAGGGGCCCCCCCCCAGCTCCCATGTGCCTTTTAAAATTTTCTGGTGCCCTCCTTAGTGGCAAAAAAGGGTTTTTTGGGCCCCCCAGGCTGTGGGGCCCGGAAAGCGAATGCTACCTGACTGGATCACAAGCATTGTCGGGGAAAAAAGTGGTTTTTTATTCAGGTGCCCGGAGGGGAGCGGGAGCACGGGAGAATTAGGAAGATGGGGCAGATGACCCAACACACCTGGCAGTATAAGGGGGAAAATGGAGGCAGGGAGTCCCCCCAGATTCACTTGGGGAAGGGCCCGCTGCATGCTGATTTCCGGGCTATGAAAACTGAATTGCCCACCATCCGGCAGAAGGATGACTTCTGGCTCTCCACCCTCTTAACCCCTCATTACCGGCCCCAAATGGGGGTTTTTTTTCACCTGCCAAGATGGAGGACAAACTAAAGTACTATAGAGCCCACCCTATGTATTCAGTTGGCCGCTCCCCAAACTCCCGCCATTTTTCCACCCTTTCTAGCGGGCCCTGCCCGGGAGGTTAAACAGCGTTTAAATGTACCCCCTCCCACGGTTTGCTGGGGAGGGAGGGGGGGGGTTTAGGACGGAAACCATTCCATAAAGAAACAACTTGAGTCTGGATTTGGGTTGATGGGGCAGCTTTTTTCCCCATTTTTCTAGGATTTAGGTCCCCACCAGCAGTGGGCACCTGGAGCAGACCCTGACCCGGGAATTTTTTTAAAGGTTTTACCTGCCTCAGCTACTATTCTGATGCCTCCCAAACCCGCCTGATGCCCCACATCTGCTCCCAGCTGCTCCTTCAACCATCCCCATGTTTCCCAGGGACTGGTATTGAAAACCCACCTCCTCACCTTCACGGGGCCCTTTTAAATGAAGCCTTTGATGCCTGCCCCCCACCACTCAGTCTCCTCATGCGCTGCTGATGTCATCGGCAGCTATTTACCAGCCCACCCCTCTGGCTTAAAGTTCTGTTACTGCCACCTCCTAATTGGGGGCCAACCTGGGCGGGCCGGGGGGGCCACCTAAAATTTTAAAATTTAAATTTCCATTTTCCCGGCCTGATGCTGTTTCAACGGGTTACCCAAAAAAGCAGGGGGTGGTTTACCAAACCCCCAGAACCCCCGGGGGGGGGGGCAAATATTCCTTTTTACATTTTTTGGGGACCAACTCCTGTTTTTTTTTTGGTTTTTAGCAATGAGGGAAATTATTGCCCAAATTTTGAAAGCGGACACTGAAGGATAAAAGGAATGGCAAAAATAAATTATTGAAAGTAAAATGCAAAATTACTGATGCACCCTTTTTTCCCTTTTTTGGGGGGGGGGGCTCTACATGTATCAGCTTTTAACCCGAATCCCCAAAAATAATTGATAAATGAAACTTTTTGGGCCCACAAAAAAAATTTTCCAAGAGACGGGATTTGGGCGGGGAATTTTAGATGTAGTGGGGCCCTTGAAATACACAAACCCTTGATTGACTCAAAATTTTCTCCCCAAAAAGTGAATAAATGAACTCTTAGCAACAGTTTTAAAATCCCCCCAACCTCTGAATTTGATGGATTTCAGGCGTTTTATGGGGCAAAATACACACCCCGGATTTTTCACTAAAACCCCCACAAAACAAGGGGGAAAATTCCCCCTTTGGGTTGTAAAAAAAAAAAAAGGGAAGAATGAAATAAAATTTAAAGGTGTAAGGGGTAAAAAAAAACACCCCCCCCTATTTTTTTATTCAAATTACCCCACAAAAAATACAAAATTAACCCTTGGGTAAAAAAAACCCCCGGGAAAAACCAAAATGAAATTTAGGCGAATGTGGGGAAAAAAAAATACAGACACCCTGTTTTTTTACTCCAAATTCCCCAAAAATAAAAGGGGTTTAAAATTTAACCCCTTGCTATAAAATTACTGTACAAACAACGATGAAAATTTAGGCGAATATAGAAAAAAAAAATATAGACACCCCTGTTTTTTTGGTGAAAATTTAAACCCCCAATCAAGAATTTTAATTTTAACCTTGTGTATAAAAATCCGTACAAAAAACCCAAGGGTAATTTGGGGTGATATAGGACCAAAAAATACAGACCCCCCCTTGTATTTTGGGCCCAAATTCCCCCACAATCAAGAAGTTAAATTAAGCCTTGTGTACGAAATAATAATAAAAAAAAAAAAAATAAAAATAATAATAAAAATATAAAATTTAATAATCTTTTATTTTATAGCATAAACATATTCCGCAGCGTTTTAAACAATTTGGGGGTGTAGGTACAGACAAAAGAAGTACATTGCAAAATGAAAAGCAAAATTACGATGAACTCAAGGTGAAGGGCCCTGCTCGCAAGAGTTTTACAATCTTTTAGGTTGAAAGGGTTTGGAGACAAAAGGGTAAAAAAATGCTAGATTTACAATGGCCCCAGCCATTTTACATAAATAGGGGGTTGTTTTATGCAAAAATTTTGGGATGAACCTACACCGAAACAGTACAACTTATACAGTTAAATGGCCCCAAAATGGATGGGGTGCGCGGGAGGGAGGGGGGGGGGGGGGGGGGTTAGAAATTCTGGGAGGCCAGAGTGAAGAAGTTTTTAAACATACAGAAAAAACAAAAAGTAAATTAGGGGGTATATGGGGGAAACCAAAAAAAAACAGCACCTGTATTTTTGTTTTCCCCAAAATTTCCCCACAATCAAGAAGTTAAATTTAAACCTTGGGTATGAAATATCGTACAAAAAAAACAATTGGGAAAAAGGCGTTTAAAGGACCAAAAAATACAACACCTTGGGAAATTTTTGTCCAAATTACAACACAATAAAAAAGTTAAATTAAAACCTTTTGTACAAATAATATAATAATAATCTTTTTTTATATATTTTCCAAAATATTCCCAGCACTTTTTTAATTTGGAGGGGGGTAGGTACAGACCCAAAAAACATACAATTTCAAAAATGAAAAGCTACTTAAAAGAGAGACAAAACCCCCCGGTTTACACACTTATTCAAGGGGGGAATTTTTCGAGCCGGATTGCGCTCCCCAATTCCGGCTTGAATTTAAAGGGGCCCTTTTTGGGGGGGGGGACTGCCCCCCCGGCCCCATAGACTTCCAATTTTCCACGGCGCCCATTTTCGCCTGGAAAATGTGCCCTGTTTAAACTTCTCTCCCCCGCCCCGGGGGGCTTCGCCGACGGTAAAGGGGGCCCGGGAAACCCCTGTTTTTTATGAGAAAGGTGGATTACCGTTTACTGCGCGATTGGGCGCCGTACTGCAGCGCAAAAACCGGCCGCGCGCGTACGGCGCCAATCCCCGGCCCAAAAACCGTGTGAAAAGTCCCCCCAAAGGTGAGAGGCCCTGGGCCCCAAGAGTTTCAATCTATTAGGTTGTAAGGGGGAGACGAAGGAAAAAAATGCTAAATTTTCCAAAAGCCCGGGCCCGTGACATAAAAAATGTGGGTTTTTTTTATGTAAATTTGGATGAAAACCCGCCACCCAAACAGTAAAACTATATACAGTTTTTTGTAACCAAAAATGAGATGAGTGCGCCCAGGGAGTTGGGGGGGTGGGAGGGTAGCCATTAGGGTTCTGGGAGGCCAGAGTGAGAAGATGTATTACGAAAAGAAAAAACCAAAATTAAAATTTGGTTTTATATTGGGGCCAAAAAATACAGACACTCTGTAAATTTTTTCCAAATTACCCCACAATCAAAGGTTTTAAAATTTAACCCCGGGTATTAAATACCCTACAGAAAAAAAAGATTTAAAATTAACGTATATGGGACCAAAAAAAAAACAAACACCCTATAAAAAAAAGTCCAAACACAGCACAATCAAAAGTTAAAGAAGCCTTTTGGGGATAAATACCCTACAGGAAAAAACCCGGGTGCATTTAAGCGTAATGGACCAAAAATTTCAAAAACCCGTATTTTAGGGCCAAAAATTTTCCCACAATCAAGAAGTTAAATTAAGCCTTGGGGATTAAAATCGTACAGAAAAACCAGATGGAAAATTTTTGGGAAAAATTGGGGAAACCAAAAAAAAGCAGACCCCCTGATTTTTGTCCAAATTAAACCCCCCAAAACAAGAAGTTTTAAAAAAAGGGCCCTTTGGGGATGAAATATCGTACAGAAAAACCCCGAGGAAAATTTGGCCTTTTATTGGGGCCAAAAAAATTTTCAGACAACCTGTAAATTTTTTCCAAATTACCCCACAATCAAAAAGTTAAAAAAAGCCTTTTATTTTAAATACCCTACAGAAAAACCAGATGCTATTTTTAAACGATATGGGACCAAAAAATACAGAAAAAACCCCCGTAATTTTTTGTCCAAATTTTCCCCACAATTTAAGAAGTTTTAAAATTTAAACCTTTGGGGATGAAATAAATTTTCAGAAAAAAACCCGATTCAAATTAGGGGGTATATCGGACCAAAAAATACAAAAATCCCGTATTTAGTCCAAATTAGCCCCCCAAAACAAAAATTTTAAAATTAAAATCTTTGGGGATTAAAAAAAAAGAAAAGAAAAACCTAGGAAATTAGGCATATATGGGAAAAAAAAAAACAGACTCCCCGGGATTTTATCCAAAATTTCCCCAAAAAATGAAGAGGTTAAATTAAGCATTGGGTATAAATATCGTACAGGAAAAACAGAAGGAAAATTTGGCGTATATCGAACCAAAAAAAACAGAAACCCCCCTAATTTTTTGTTTCCCCCTTACCGACAACAAGAGGTTTTAAAATTTAAACCCTTTGGTTTTTAAATACCGTACAGAACAACCAGATGTAAATTAGGCAATATGGGCCCAAAAAAAAACAGACCCCCTTTTATTTTATTCCAAATTTAATCCACAATCAAGAAGTTAAATTAAGCCTTGGGTATGAAATATCGTACAGAAAAACCTGATGGAAATTAGGCATATATGGGACCAAAAAATACAGACTCCCTGTATTTTAGTCCAAATTACCCCACAATGAAGAGGTTAAATTAAGCATTGGGTATGAAATACCGTACAGGAAAAACAGATGGAAATTAGGCGTATATCGAACCAAAAAATACAGACACCCTGTATTTTAGTCCAAATTACCGCACAATCAAGAGGTTAAATTAAGCCTTGGTTATGAAATACCCTACAGAAAAACCACATGTAAATTAGGCATATATGGGACCAAAAAATACAGACTCCTTGTATTTTATTCCAAATTAATCCACAATCAAGAAGTTAAATTAAGCCTTGGGTATGAAATATCGTACAGAAAAACCAGATGGAAATTAGACGTATATGGGACCAGAAAATACAGACCCCCTATATTTTAGTCCAAATTACCGCGCAATCAAGAAGTTAAATTAAGCCTTTGGTATGAAATACACTACAGAAAAATCAGATGTAAATTAGTTGTATATGGGACAAAATAAAAAAGACACCCTGTATTTTAATGCAAATTAACCCACAATCAAGGGGTTAAATTAAGCCTTGGGTATTAAATACCCTACAGAACAACCAGATGTTATTGAGGCATATATGGGACAGAAGTACACCCATTCTGGACTTTAGGGAGAATACCCCACAAACTAAAACAAAATAATAACGCTGGTTAAATAACAAGTGTTATGGTCTTTCCCCCCAGTCGCTAATAAAAAGAGTTTGTTTTACAATAAGTTCAATATAGTGCAACAGCAGCAAGATGCTTATTACAGGACACACAGTGAGAAGTGTGAGGATTTCAGAGGGCGTCCGTTTTTATAGGGCTGTGACGTCACAGAAGCCTGCTGGTCGCTGATTGGCTTTATGTCTACACATGTCATTGAGGGTGTTCCTTTCTTCCTCCCAGAGTTATCTGCCCCATGTAATGCCATGTGCTCGCAGCCATTTTACCAATAAAAAAGATGCTACGTTCCTGCGAATCACCCTAACTTCGGCTTTGTGCAGAACCAAAGTTTTCCTGAAATTCGAAACGAATTCCACTTCATTAGAATCGATTCGCCCATCTCTAGTTATAACCTATAGCTATAAGTATTTATGGGTGACTAGTCCCTTCTGGACCTTATATACATTCTTGATTATTTTTCCTGTTCATTATATATACAGGAGTAATTGTGCCGCTATTTAGGTGTTTATGCTAGATATATACTTTTTTTTCTTATCGGGCATCTAACCTATTTACATCACTTTGAGTAGTATTTGCGCTTGTGTTTGATTCTGCGTGTTATATATATTTTCCCATATTGGTTCCCTGAGGAGGTGTAAAAGGGACACTGAAACATGTCGGGACATTCTTTTTAAATAGGGATAGTGTGCGGAAGGGACAGGTTCCAGCCGGGGACGCCCTTCTTGGGGTGAATATGCCGTATTCTTTTTTTGAGGTCTTGACAGGCCAAATAGGGACCTGGCAGGATCCTATATTTGTGTGTCCCTTCCTTTCTATCCGATTATTGACACAAATTGTTTTTTGTTTGGTATTAGGTTTTGCCTTTTTCATTGGTATTTGATTTTTTATGGAGTGCTTTATCTTTTTTCTAGATTTTTAACTTGTATTTATAAAAAGTTATATTTTAGCATAAACACGCTTTTGTTAGTCCTAATTATTTGATATAATTTTTCATGTAATTTAGGATACTGTTATTTTACCTAGTATCCGTTACCCTGTTTTTTGTGATTTTTTCTTCATTGTATATTGCTTGCATATTACCTAAAGTGATGGCAACCACGAAGTGTGCAGTGTCTCTATGGAAGAAAAAGTTATTTGTTTTGCACCATAAGTTAGTTTTGTGTTTTCCACTGTATGCTACCTATGCTTAGTTTGCTGGGTTGCAACAGCTACTTGAGTATTTTGATCCTTCCAGCGGTGGCTAAGTCACTATCAGGTTCTAGAATCACCTTAAACAGTTCGCTGTGTGTCTGTAGGTTGCACACCAATAACCTTTGTGGTCCCCTTTAACATAGTCTAACTTCTCAGTTTCCTATTAAGGTGATCTAAAAGTAATAGCCTATTAGATCACTGTTAGTATTGATTTGTCTACAAAGATCTGCAGAGTAAACACAGATCATGTATTCTCTGCATGCATTTAAACTCCCCTAGGGTATCCCAATGAAATTTTTAGTGGGATCCTCTAGTAACCACCTTAATACAGAAATGGTTTCTGCATTTGGGAATGCATTACAGAATATGAGTGCTGTTTTAAGAGTTTTTCAGTGGCAGGAACTGATTTCTTTAGTTCAGTTTTGTCATAATCTGCAAATTGATCTGCCTCCTGCCTGCATACAACTGTGTGTTTTCGATCTTGGTTGGAATTTGGTTGGAATTTGCTTATGCTGTTCAGCACTGCAACAGTTAACTCCTCCAACTGGGCTGGTCCAGGTGTAGCCTATCCTCTTATGCTGACTCCTTTAAAAGGCACCTCCTTCCAACACCCTGTGCCTAACTGAAGCCAACACTGCGGGAAGATGTAGGTACAGGTAATGAACAGGTGAAATAATTATGGGTAAATATACATGGGGGTAATGACAGTAATATAATTCTAATAGGAGTCTGCTATAGGCCCCCAAATATAACAGAACCCATAGAAGATATGCTCCTCAGGCAAATAGATGAAGCATCTAATCAAAATGAGGTTGTTATTATGGGCAACTTTAACTACCCAGACATAAATTGGGAATCTGAAACCTGTAGCTCTCACAAAGGAAACAGGTTTTTGTCTATAACTAAAGATAATTACCTTTCCCAAATTGTGCAGGAACCAAATGGTGCAGGAACAGAGGACAGGCCCTACTAGACTTAATATTTACTAATAGACCTGACAGAGTAACAAAGGTTCAGGTTGAGGGGCACCTAGGGAATAGTGACCATAATATAATAAACTTCCATTTATCCTTCAATAGAGAGCCACAAAAACACTGAATTTGAGGAATGCTAATTTTCTCCTTCATAGAGAGGCACTAAACCATATTGACTGGGACAAGGTGTTTAAAAATAGAAGAACAAAAAATAAATGGGAGATCTTTAAAAACATCTTAGGTGCCCACTGTGAGAGGTACATAAATCCTGCCACCATCCCTGGAGGGTCGAACAGAACTCCACAACCTTGGTCAGGAAGTTGGGGAATTTCCACACGTAGTCAGACCCACGTGGGACAGTGTCTGAGAGTTACATCGAGACTGGAGAGTGATCTGAAATGATCATTTCCTCAATCGTCGATTTCTCTATCCTTGGCGTCAGGTTGTGAGAGACAAAGACATAATCTATTCGAGACCACATTTTATGTGGGTGGGAATAGAAGGTAAATTCTCTGCCCTCTGGGTTGAGGAGTCTCCATGAGTCATAAAGATTAAGGTTGTGCAGGAATCTAGCTAGCGGTGGGGTTCCCTGTGGGGTTTGATGCCGTGTGGTTATCTCTCTTTTTCTGTCTCCTACATGGGAGATGATAGAGTTAAAGTCCCCTGTTACCACTTTAAATTCGGAATCGTCTGCCAGTATGGATGATTCATGGCGCGCAAGAAAGCTAGCACCGCCTGTATTAGGTCCATATAGGTTGTGAAAGGAGAATGTCTCATCGGCTATCTTAATTTTTACGTTTACCCATCTTCCCTCAGAATCATTGTCTTGACTTATAACTGAGCCATTCAAGTGTTTGCCTATCAGCACCAGTACTCCTGCTTTACGGTTTACTGCCGGGGAGCCTATCACCTGTCCCACCCAGAGTCCCTTCATTCTAACGAAGTCGCTCTCAACTAGGTGTGTTTCTTGTAGAAACGCTATATCCATTCTAAGTCTCTTTAAGTGTCTTAGTATCATCCTGCGTTTACTGGGAGACCTTAATCCCTTCACATTCCACGTAATCAGTTTCATGTGACAAACCCGCTTCCCGGTACGTTATTATACTCTTGGTGGTTTGAACAAAATAAACAAACTAAACAACTCTAAGATTGAGCTCAAGGCTCCTAGCCTAATCGAACTCTAGGCTGTTGGGCCTACAACACCCTGAAGAGGAGGAGCTAGTACCTCTTCAGCTCACTGTGTGATTGACTTCACTTTTTTCCCTTTGAAATAAGCAGCGTATAACAAAGAGAAGTAAGTAAATCTAGATCTAAAATCCTGAAGCTCCCTTAAGACAGCATGGAATAAATGTCCAAGTACCTGTATCCGTACAGATCAATTAGAACGGAAACATGGATCCCTTAACCCTGAATTTCCTATAGATTGGGGACTCTCTTGTGCTACAGCATAGCAAGTCCCTCATGGGGTATATTCAGGAGGGGTCGCTATCATGTCACCTCAGTTTCTCTCTTGGCAACGAGGGTCCATGTCAACACATAATGCAGGTGGGGTGGCTCCTTTCAAGCTATCCTTTTTTGAGGATTGTCTTTCACGTTGTTCCCTTGGACTTGTGGGCTGATATGTTCGAGCACTGATATAACCTCCTGTCTCTGATCGAAGGTCGCTGCTGGGATTTGTATCAAGTCCGTGTGGGGATAACGACCGGTCTGAGACAGATGGCGAAGGCGGTCTAGAATGGGTCTGACATCTCTCGCCTAGGTATCGTTGGGCCTCCCGTGGCGTTTGGAAGGTGGATATGTTCCCGTTTCTGTGGAATATTTTGAGGATCGCAGGATATAAAAGCGCAAATTTAATTTGCTTGCTGAAAAGTTGGGTGCATATTGAGGAGAACGCCCTCCTTTTCCTCGCCACCTCTGCCGAGAAATCTTCGAATATGAGTATTTTTCTCCCTTTGAAATTAAGGTCGGTTTTCCTTCGTTTGAAAGCTTTTAGGATTGCCACTTTATCGGTAAAATCCAAGTATTTTACGATTATTTGGCGCGGTCTTTCTCGGAGAGCCGGGGGGATGTCTTCGTCTCGTGTAGGCCTGATGTCACCCCTAAGGTCAGGGCCTAGGCGGTGTGCCCGCTCGACTTTGCATGGGTGTGTGAGTCCCAGAGCCTTGGGGAGTTCCTTCTCACACAGCATGGCTAAGGCTTTAGGTGGTATAGATTCGGAGATGCCTAGGATCCTCAGGTTGTTGCGTCGTGACCTGTTCTCTAAATCTTCGAGTTTATCGCTTAGCCTTTGGTTTTCCCGGAGAAGGTCTGTAATCTGGGAACTGGTTTTGTCTGTGTCGATTTTCATGGCTTGGAGTTGATGGTCATGTGCGTCCAGTCTCTCATTATGGGAGTTCACTTCCGTTTTTACTTGCGCTATCATCTTTGCCACTGATTTCATTAGCGAGGATTGCAAATCAGTCGAGATTTGTTTCGCCACCTCTTCCACTATGGACTTAAAGTCCGAGGTTGTTGTGTCAATCTGTGTCTTTGAGTGGCCTTGTGTACCTTGCGGGGCTTGAAAGGGCTGTAGTAGGTGTGGATCTTCCTGCGGTGGTGTCAGGGTGGTGTCCCAATCTGCCGCAGACGATGAGTACTCTTCCTCCAGGGTATCCTGCACATCTTCCTGGGTTGTAAAGTTGCGGGACGTTGTTGTTTTTTGGGGTTTGTCAGCTTTTGGGGGTTGCTTTGTAGTCTTGGAGCGTCCCATTTTACTAAGATATTTTTCCATGTACCTAGGAGAGGTACAGTTCAGGTGTGGTAGGTGAGCCTGATATACAATATCGAGTTTTGGCGGCTGACGGATGATGCTGTAGCGTTATGTATTGCGGTGTACTGCCGCAGAGCTGATCTTCTTTATGTTCTCTGGGTGGGGGTCTATTCGAGAGAGAGGTAGTGACAGTAACTGAGGCGCCTCCTGATATAGTCAGCGTCGGTGTTGTCTCTCGCCAGCTGTCTTTTTTTTTTTTTTTTGTGTTAATGGCCTGAAAGGTAGTATTGACCAGCTGCCTATGGCAGTTTGGGTTTTGATTTTTTTTTTTTTTTTTGATTTTCGCCCCAGTACTTTAGCTATTGCATTTTGAAGTGCTAGTAGGGGAGCTGATGTTGCAGTGTTGTCTGTTCTCAGGGCCAGCTACCCACTTTGCGTTGTAGCTGGGTATTTATACACTGGGTCTTTTGTTCCAGCTTTGCTCCCACTTCTACCCCTCAGGAGGGTGCAGTGTTGTTAATTGTACTTTGTACACTAAGTGGCTTAGTATGGACGTTTGGTCTTCTTAGTAGCTGCTATACTGTCTTTGGAGACCGGCACCGAGATTCTAAAATGGCTGTTACAGTCTCTCAGGTGGGAGATTTTCGCGGGCTTTTTTTTTTTTTTACAGTGCCTAGTTTACTGCTTTGAAGTGTCAGGGCTGTCCTAGGTGCGAGAATCAGCGCGCTCACTGTAGCAGATGAGTTGTCAACTATGGCTCCGGGCTTTCTGGGCTATTCAGCGAGGCGTAGCGTTTGTCTCGTCCTCTGCTTTATCCCCTTCCCCTGTACGTCTATTGTGCCGGGGCTTGGAGCCGTCTGCTTACCTCAGGTGCTGGGGCGGCATATAGTGTCCCGCTCAGCTGTCACTCAGGAAGCGCTGCACCGGCCTGCCTCTCTCTCCGCACGTTTGTCGTCTCCGGGGCTCGGGGACACTGTGGGTCAGACGCAGGCCGTCACCCGCTTGCAGGCGGGAGATGCACGCAGCAGGTTCACCAGCGCCGGGCGAGTCCGGCCGCGCCAAATGAGTGGCGATCCCCGCGCTTTACTCCTCCTGGGGTTACTCCCGTTGCTCCACTGCCGTGTCGCGGGTGTTCGGGGATCCGGCGATGCGAGACAGGTAGCTGTGTCTTGGGTAATTATGCAGGTTTTGGTGCCGTCTCTCGGGAGCTCTTCTCACGCGCTCATACCATGGCGGCGCCGGAACCGGAAGCCTCCAATTTTTAATATTTATGGACTGTATAATAACGGGATATGTCCCAAAGGATTGGCGCATAGCAAATGTGGTGCCAATATTCAAAAAAGGGGTCAAAAAGTGATCCAGGAAACTATAGGCCGGTAAGCTTAACCTCTGTTGTGGGTAAAATGCTTGAAGGTTTTCTAAGAGATGCTATCCTGGACTATCAAACTAATCTCATTAGCTTCTATGAGGAACTTAGTTCCAGACTGGATCGGGGTGAGGCACTGGATGTCATATGTTTGGATTTTCTAAAGCATTTGATACTGTTCCACATAAAAGGTTGGTAAGTAAAATGAGAATGCTTGGACTGGGGGAAAATGTGTGCAGGTGGGTAAGCAACTGGCCCACTGAAAACAAAGGGTGGTAATTAACGGTGCATACTCAGACGGGATCCCTGTTACTAGTGGGGTACCACAGGGCTCAGTATTGGGCCCTATCCTCTTTAATATTTTCATAAATGATCTTACACAGGGATTGCACAGTAGAATATGGGTCTTTACAGATGATATTAAGCTCTGTAAAGGAATCCACACAATGGAGGATAATGTGTTATTGCAAAGGGATCTGGATAAGTTGGAGGCCTGGGCACAGAAGTGGCAGATGAGGTTTAAATGCAAGGTTATGCACAAGGGGAGGAAAAATCCATTACATGATTACATGTTAAATGGAAAAACACTGGGTAAAAGTGACATGGAGAAGGACTTGGGAATCCTGGTGGACAGTAAACTTAACTGTAGCAGCCAGTGTCAGGCAAGAGCAGCCAAGGCTAATAGGATCATGGGTTGTATTAAAAGGGGCATAGATGCACATGATGGGAACATTTTTCTCCCACTATACAAGTCACTGGTTAGACCACACAAGGAATATTGTGTACAGTTTTGGGCACCAGTGCACAGTAAAGACATTGTAGAGCTTGAACAGGTACAAAGACGGGCAACAAAAATTAAAAAAAAAGGACTGGGTGGACTGCAATACCCAGAAAGATTAGCAAGGTTAGGGTTATTTAGTTTAGAGAAAAGACGGCTTCGGGGGGACATAATAAATATGTTTAAATATATTAAGGGCCAATGTAGAGATCTTGCTAAAGATTTATTTATACCCAGGACTATATCTAGAACAATGGGGCATCCTCTACGTCTTGAGGAAAGACAATTTCTACATAAACATAGAAAGGGATTCTTTACTGTTAGAGCGGGGAGACTGTGGAACTCTCTGCCAGAGGAAATTGTCATGGTGAATTCACGAACAGAGTTCAAGAAGGGCTTGGATGCATTTCTTGAGTGTGATAATATAACAAGTTATAGTGACTAGTATTCTGAAGAAGGGTCTGGATACATGATTAGATGTAATATAACAAGTTATAGTGACTAGGATTCTGGAGAGGGGTCGCTGATCCAGGGATTTATTCCGATTGCCACATTGGAGTCAGGAAGGAATTTTTTCCCTAACATGAGGACAATTGGCTTCTACCTCATTGGGGTTTTTGCCTTCCTCTGGATCAACACTTTAACACTTTAGCAACACTTTGGCACATGGGCTGAACTGGATGGATGTATGTCTTTTTTCGGCCTGACAAACTATGTAACTATGTAACTATGTAAGTATTGGTGTTGTTGGGCTAAGGCCTGTTGCGCTGCCTCAAGCCTTCCGAGTCCTGTTTTTGCCGTGTTTCTGTGGAGTTTCTGTGTTCGGAGTCATGTTCCTGTGCTATCCCTTCTGGTGGAGTCGTGTTCCTGTGCAGTCCCTCCTTGTGGAGTCGTGTTGCTGTGCAGTCCGTCCTGAGGGAGTTGTGTTTCTGGGCAGTCCCTCCTGACGGAGTTGTGTTCCTGTGCTGTCCCTCCTAGCGGTGTCGATGAGTTCCTGTGCTGTCCATCCTAGCGGTACCGACGAGTTTCCGTGCTGTCCCTCCTGGCGATGCTGTCGAGTTTCGGTGCTGTCCCTCCCGGCTGTGCTGATGAGTTTCTGTGCTGTCACTCCTGTCCCTGTCGATGCTGATGACTTTCTATGTTGTTCCTCCCAGGGGTGCTGACGAGTTCCTGTGTTGTCACTCCTGTTTGTGCTGTGTTTCCCTGTCCCGTTGGTGGTTCAAGTTCCCTCTGTCCACATCTGCACATTCCTCGTATGCGACCCCTAGGTCCTGACCTTTTGGACTTTTCATGTCTTCTGAACTATGTATCTGTATCTTGGCTTAGACCTTATGTCCCTGTCCGTGATAGGTGGAGTTCCGCCTCCGTGGTCCCAAGGAACCACTTTCCCACTTTGCATTCGTTCCAAGGCTTCCCCTTTTGTTTCATGTACAGTTGTGTTTTTCTTAATAAAGCCTTGAAATGAAACGTAACAGTTTTTTTTTCACATTTCAGTTCTTTGTCACAGTACATCCTGCCAGTGGCAATGAATGCAGGAGGGTACAGTGCTATCAGATTCAACACATTAATTAACAGGCCCCTAGCACAGGGACCATGCAATTAGCCTGTTAATTGACATGGAGTCAGTAGGAAGGTGTTTAATAACATTATAGAAAACAATATTTGGTCTGCATATCCCAATAAATTATTTAAAACAAAAACAAAAAAAATGAGCATAGTTTCACACTCGTATGGTAGTAACATACCACCACAATCCAATATCAGCAGCACCCTACTACCACTAAAAAAACTATCAAAAAGAACATATACATTTTTGGAAAAGCATTTCTGCTGCTTAGAATACATTAAACATTTTGAGGTTCTTAGTTCACATTTTTGATCAAAACTGTTTAAGCCCATCGGGCAATCAATAAGGCGACCTGAATATAGGTGGGAACCTACTCTATTGTTACCTCTCTTGCTGCCTATTCAGACCTCCACATTTCAGCGAGAGAAGATTCCAGCTACAGGCTACTCTGCATTGATTTAAAAACCGCCATAATACAGAAGTGGTTTCTGCATTTGGAAATGCATTACAGAAAATGAGTGCTGCTTTAAGAGTTTTCCGGTGGCATCAACTGATTTCTTTAGTTCAGTTTTTTTTACATTTCAGTTCTTTGTCGCAGTACATCCTGCCAGTGGCAATGCATGCAGGAGCGTACAGTGCTATCAGATTCAACACATTAAGGCCTCGTTCACACGGCTTATTCTGGGACTGATTGGAGCCGTACTGCGCGCCGGTTTTGCGCTTCAATACGGCTCCAATCCGTCCCAGTAACCACGGTAATCCACAGTTCTCATAGAGCGAATCCGCCGCGGGGGGGGAGAAAGGGATATGCACATTATTTACGGCCCCGCAATTATGCCGGCAATAAGCCGTGTGAACATTGCCTAACAGGCCCCTGGCATAGAGACCATGCAATTAGCCTGTTAATTGACATGAAGTGAGTAGGAAGTTGTTTAACAACATTATAACTAGACGTAGAACATTTTTTCAAGATTAAGAACTTATTATAAATAGGTTGCATTTAAAAAATGTCTTACTGTTAAGAAGGATCTGACGTATAGCATCGGATATATTCGGTAAGGCAGGTAGTATGAAAAATAGTGCAAGTTGGTGTGGTTTCGGATTCCAGAGCAACAGGGGAATTATACTGGAGCAGTTAATAACTGCAGCTGTTGATGGTAAAAAAAAAAATGTAAGCAGTAATAATAAATAATACAGAACAGCAACAATATTAATCAAAATAATTTCAATATTTAGAAGATTACAGTAGTCAGAATGTCTATAAATGGCAATATGTAATGTTCTGCAGCTTTAGTTTTTCTATAAGCGTAACTCACAATATCTTAAAGGGGGTGGTCTCCCCATGCTGTTTATCAGAGCCTCACTTCCTGGTTAGGCTGTGGGTGGTTCTACAACAGTAATTGGCTTATTAGTTCTGCTATTTTTATCTTAACCTGTAAGAGAGAAATTGCAAATAGATGGGCTTAATCAGTAGGGGCAGAAGGCTACAGAGCTCTAAAGTGTTAAAGTTTGTCTGTAATATAGATAAACAAGCTCCTGTGCTACTGGTAACACACAGCAGTGAGTAATGTCACCATCCTGTCCACCACTGCTAGAACAGAGAGAGATAGTCAGTAACCTAGGGAAGCTTGTATACACAAGCAGGAGATAAGAACTGCTTTAGCTCTGTACAGAAGCAGAATTAGAATAGCAACATATTTGACAATAGACTTTATTTACCTTTGCCAACATGTTGAACCCCTTCCTGATGGACAGTCATAATAATATGGCTCTAAATGTTTTCCTCTTAGCCTTCTGAAAACCATAACTTTTTTATTTTTCCACCTACATAGACACATGAGGGCTTTTATTTTGCGGGACAAGGTGTTCTTTCTAATGGTGTTATTGTTATTCCTATTACCATAGAATATACTGGGGAACAGCAAAAAAATTCTAAGTGGTGCAAAATGTGAAAAAAAGTACTTGCGCCATGTTTGCAGGAGTTTTTTTTTACGCCGTTCATTCTTCAGTAAAAATGATGTGTTATCTGTATTTTACAGGTTGATATGCATCCACACATGTAGTGTTTTCGTTATGTTTTGGTACCGTAAAAAATTCCAAACATTTTCTATTTTTGAAATCTGTGCCGTGGCGCCATTTTGTGCGACCAATAGCTTTTTGTACTAAAACCTAAGGAAGTCAGTGAGGGTGCATTTTTTGCGGGTTGAAGTGTACTTTTCATTGCTAGCAGTTTGGAATGCATGCGACTTTTTTGATCAGTTTGAATCCAATTTTTATGGGACATGAAATGACCAAAAAAACGCATTTTTGGTGTTTGGAATTTTTTTTCTTCTACTGTGTTCAGCATACGGGATAAATGATGTAAAATTTTTATAGATCTGACTTTTTCGGATGTGGCGATATGTGTAACTTTTTTTATTATTTTAATTTTTTTATTTGTAAAATGGCGAAAGGGTGATTTGAACTATTAATACTTTTTTTTATTTTTTTACACTTTTTTTTTTTTACTTTGAGTTCCCCAGGGCGCTTCACCACTAGAGGGCGCGATCGTAACTACAGCCTAATTGCATAGACAATGCATTAGGCTGTACCAAGATGGTGGTTTCCCCACTGCCTGCCTGGGGCCGGAAGTGGGGACATTCAAAGCATTGCAGCGATGGAAGCCTTCACAAGGCTTCCAGTTGCCATGTTCAGTGATCGGATCCCTGCAGTTACGCTACAGGGGCTCCGATCTCAGTGAGAAACGGTGCGCGGCACCATTTCTTATTCATTTAGGCGCTGCCCCCCCGCGCTGTAACCACCGGGTGTTAGCTGCAATTAGCTGCTAACACCCGGAGGCTGTGTTGCAGGATTGCAGCGCGATCCTGCTTCAAAGCCGATACCGGCATCAGGACATATGGATACGTCCTCTGTCGGTAAGGGGTTAAAGCTAACCATTGTGAAGTAGGATAACTGTTATATGAATTGATAATCAAGGCATACATTTTAATTTACTGTCAGCCATTTTATGAATCTGTTTTGAATCTAATTTGTCACTGACAAATTTGTAGATACTTGCTTTTGCATTTGACTAGTCATTTTGGTTGGCACTCAAATGATCTGATCTTTGATAGTACACATAGCAAGTTTGTTCTAAACTGCTCAGTACATTTGCAATAGATAAACAGGTCATCGTGATTTATATACACATAGAAATTAGAAGCTACATTTAATGAATTTTATGCCTTTTTTTATTCTGACTAGATGTAATATGTTGACTTTTAAATCATACGATGTACATAACCCCGAAAGAATGGGAGATACTGGGTCACAGTGCTCCAGTATCCAGAAGTTGTACAAACATCTGATCCGTGTCTAATGACATTAGGGATTAATAATTGAAATTATTTATTATTGCCAATTCTTGATGAACTGGTCAGCAGATTCTAATGAGTAATGACGTTATCTGTTCTGATTGGTCTAAATTGTACATCCCATAAGATTTTGGCTTATCTGTGATTGGTTAGAAGTGAAATCATCTCATCATCTAACCATATAAAAAGCTATGAAGGATTAATAAATTGTTCTTATCTGATTTGATCTAAGAATCCAGTGTACACTGTTTCTTTATTTTCGATCGTGGAAGAAGGTTGAACTTGTTAGACAAAAGCTGCCGCAACATTTGTAGTTAGAATAACCCTTTAACTCTGCTTGGCTCTTCCTTTGTCTCTTACATTTTTTTGTTATAAATCTCTTGAAAGAGAATGATGTCAACAATAGTCAGATTTATTGACACCCCAGCATTACCAGAGACTTTATTTAAGCCTGGTAAAGTAAAAGGAGCTTATTTCTGCCTAAATACTTAGGGCGATGTGTATGAACAGTGCGGTGCCAGAATTCTGGCCTCAAAAAGCTGTAGTAGACCAGTTCTATAGATGTGTGAACAGACGTACTCCAGACGTACCGTGTCAAAGACACTTTTTAGTGCGCCAAAGTTTTGGGGCGTCGCACCACATTCGTAGAAGTAGACACAATTATGATTTTTTTTTTTACACCAAAACTTTGGCGCTGAACAGTTAGAACAGCCAGACGAAGTTAAAGGTGGTCTGCCTGAGCCTGAATTGTCATACTGCTCCTGTATGTATGACCTGCAGAAGAACAGGTTCATACTAGTGATGAGCGAGCACTAAAAAATTCGAGTTCGGACCGAACCTCGAATTGTGAGAAATTTGGGCCAAACGACGAACCCCATTAAAGTCAATGGGAGATGATGTTTAGGTTAATTTTTATACTAACACAGGTGCGGAGAAGCCACAATTACCTTGCAAAAGAGTAAAATGGATACGTGGAACAACTTAGTGAAGACAATTTGGCTCTAAGAGTCACAGAAATAAATTCACAGGCTAAAATACTTCATTCCTTTCAATGGCTAACTGAAAAGATGAGGACTGCGTAGCTATACGAGGTACATCGTTAGCAGCTGCTTCGGGGTCCTTTTGACACATAAGAAGACACCAGTATTGGAAATGACACATGGTAACTGGCATATCATGTATTACACCAGGGCCCAAGAACATGTCATATATGTGGTGGCAGCAAGAACATCCCAACAGGGAACATGGAGGTTCAGCTGGCAGGGCCATAGTTATAGGGGGTGCAGTGGTAGCCAGGGCTGCCATCAGTCATCTATTAACCGTTTCAGTGCCCCATGCAGCTAAATCAAATGAGGCCACTACCCATTACTAGTTCCTATTTTTTAACATATCATTGGGCCCCTTTTTGATTAGGACCCCTGACAGGAGTATTGCCCTATTGGCACCTGTGCCAGTTACCATGTGCCATTTCCAATACCGTTGTCTTCTTATGTGTCAAAGGGTTTTTTGGGACACCTCAGGATGCAGGGCCCCGTAGTGGCTGCTACTGGCAGGGGTGCCAACACGGCAGTACGGGCAATACTCCTGTCACAGACCCTAATCGAAAAGGGGCCCACAGATATGTTAAAAAATTGGGAGCAGTAATGGGTGAGGGCCCCATTTGATTTGGCTGTATTTGTCCTGAAACGGTTAATAGATGCTTACTGCAGACTGACTGATAACTGATGGAATGTGTATTTCACATTGTCAAGAAGACGTGCTACAGTTTGCTAGTCGGTGACATCAGCAACCGGGGCAACAAAATCTTCAGAGATCCTTCCTTGATTCATTTTGATAAAATATCAAACGATCCACATTCTCGGGGGAAAGACGGATATTTTTGTCAGTTATCACCCCGCCAGCTGTAGTGAAGGTGCGTTCTGAGATAACACTGGCTGCGGGGCAGACTAAAATTTGTATTGCGTGTCGAGCAAGCTCAGGCCATTCATCGATTTTGGACACCCAGAAGTTGAATGGGTCCAGATCAAGTCCAAAAACATTGCTGTCGAGGCACAGGTAGTCATGGACCATGCTCCTAAGGTGGTCTCGGTGTGTCCGAATGCTGCCCTGCCTTGCAGGCGTTGGTGAGGTGGTAGAAACCGAGTGAAAAATGTTAACCAGTGCGCTTCTGCCACACTGATTTTTGCCATTCTACTGCTGTCATGTTGCAGACCTTGTTCCACCATGACATTAAAATGTGAAGAAGATGCAACAGATGTCACAAGTTGGTCAATGAGCACTGTCTCAAATTCCTGCATTCTACTGTCAATTTGTGTGGGTGTTAGGAAAGTGCTAACTTTTGATTTGTAACATGGATCAAGGAGGGTGGCCACCCAGTAATCGCTGTTCATTTTGATTGCCTTGATGCGTGGGTCATGTTGCAGGTAATATAGCATCCAAGCACTCATTTGTGAGATGCTGCCAGGATCTCCCAAGCCTTGGGGTCGAGGGGCACTATCCAGATCTTCCTCCTCTTCTTCCTCCTCCTTCCCCTGAAATCTGTGTCAACCTCTTAACACCAAAAGGTAATCGGTACCGGTGGTGTCCACCCCTGCCTCATCATCTTTCTCTACTTCCTTACCCTGACCATCACCAGAGCCCAGGCTGGCATCATGCCCTCTACTCTGTGAGCTGAACTGCCATCCTGCACCCGCCCTGGACCTCGAACCACCACCTAAAGAAGACCGATACAATTGGGAAACAGTCGGGCCTTTTTACATCTTCCGACGACTAAAGATCTGTGTCCGGCTCATCCTCCTCCATCACTTCCGGGACCTTCTGCTGCAGAGAGTCTAACGCTTGTTCCAGTAAAAATATGACCACAATGGTCATGCTGACAATGCCATTTTCCTGACTGACCATTTTGGTTGCATCTTCAAACTGTCAAGGATGTTGCAGAGATCCTTCACCTGCCTCCACTCTCTATGGCTCAACACCCCGAGGTCCGCACCACTGCTCGTGAGGCCATGTGACACTTCATACTGCATAATGGCATTACGCTGCTGCCAACAATCGGTGGAGTATGTGGCAGGTGGAATTCTAGCGTGTTGCCACGTCAACAATGAGATGGTTGTCTGGAAGCCCAGATGACGCTGCAACGCTGCCAGTCGTGAGAAAGTAAGGTGCGAATGACGGAAGTGTAATCTAAGACCTCGAGCCTTCCCCAGCAGACTATCAAGACCCGGGTAGCACTTGAGAAATTTCTGCACAACCAGGTTCATGACGTGTGCCAGGCAAGAGATGTGCATAAGTCTACCCGTCCTAAGGGCGGCAGGGGGATTTCTCCCATTGTCGCACACCATTGCCTGGCGCCAGATTCTTAGCACCCAGCCACTATTCGGTCTGAGTGCGCAGAGCCGTCCACAGCTCCTGACCTGTGTGTTGTCAGTCTCAAGACAAATTAATTTGAGAACGGCCTGGTTTCTCTTGGCACGTGATTAGTGATGAGCGATTGCCTCAACTATCGTCATCGGATCGATAGTCGATAAGGTCAATTATCATGCTGATATCCGATATCCAATATCCGATAATCGCCGATGACAATTAAAGTATATGGGAGAGGAACAACACCTTCATTCTTACACCCAAACAGGGCTGGAGAAGCTGGAATTAACATCCACAACAGTAAAATGGATACGTGCTACATCTTAGGCAACACAATTAGGCAACAAGAGTCACAGAAAAAAACTCACAGACTATTCACTATCCCTGTCTTGTACCACAGCATGACCCTTAAACCTGCATGACCAACAAATTAAAAAGTGCCAGAAGGCAGTATGTTTTGAAACATCATTTTACTTGAACTCGACATTGACTATCCCTGTCCTGGAATGCAGCATGACCCTTAAACTTGTCTGACCCACAGATTAAAAAGTGACGGAAAAAGAAGTCAACCACCATTTTTAGGATGGAATCCCACCAAGTCTTTGTTTCTCTTTCTTTTAATTGTATTAAATGGGTTGTCTCACTACAGGGATTGCTAGCTATGTTTAAGATCTTGTCATTTTGCAATATGTGTCCATTAACAGTGTCCTACATATTCCTGTTTTTGACAGCACCATCACCCTTGAGCCACTGTTGACAATTGTGAAGAAGAAATGTCTGTTAGAAACCACATTTTTTATAATAGTACCTGTAGTATAGCTGCATTTCACAGCAAAATGCCCCCAAAAATTCAAAACATGACCCTTGAGCCACTGTTGACAATTGTGAAGAACAAAGGTCTGTTAGAAACCACATTTTTTATAATAGATCCTGTAGTATTGCTGCATTTCACAGCAGCATGACCCAAAAAATTATAAAAATGACTTCTCAGCCACTGTTAAAAATTTTGAGGGAGAAATGCCACTTATAAGCCACATTTCTATTCCAAAGGACCATGATTATAGCTCTATCATGTACAGCACCATGACCCCAAAACCATTGACAATGCGAAAAATTCTAAAGATAAAGTGAGTAAATGGAATACGTTTTTTTCATGAAATCTTGGTGTCTTTTACAGTCTCCTCACTGCAAAACCAGCAAAATGAACTTTTGGGAAATGAGAATAAAAATTGCAGTAAGAAATTATCATTTTAAAAAAAAGTTTTCAAGAGGACCATTTCTTTTGTAAGAGGAATGTGAAGTAGACCGACAACTAATCGGTGACCTCGGCAATTGAGGCCACAACATCATCAGAGATCCATGCCTGATTCATCTTGATGAGAGTCAAACGATCCAAATTATCTGTGGAAAGCTGGATGTGTTTGTCTGTAATGACTCCTCCAGCTGTGCTGAAGGTCCACTCAGATATGACGCTGGCTGCTGGGCAGGACAACACCTCTATGGCGTGACCAGCGAGCTCGGGCCATTCATCCATTTTGGATACCCAGAAGTCGATTGGGTCCAGAACATATCCAAAAACATCGGTGTTTAGACGCAGATAGTCGTGCAACATGATCTTTAGCCGGTCTCTGTGTGTTGTATGTGTGCCCTGCATTACATGCGTTGGTGAGGTGATAAATAAAGATTGCCAGAGGTCACCCATTAGGCTTCTGCCACATTGCCTGCTGCTGATGATGCCGCTATGGCTACTTGGCACTCTACTGCTGTCACGTCGCTGATGTTGTTCCACCGTGATATTTGAAGAACGTGAAGCAGACGAAACAGATGTCTCCAGTTGATCAATCAGCAAGGTCTCCATTTCCTGCATTTTACTGTCAATTTGTGTGGGTGTTAAGAAAGTGACATTAAAATGTGAAGAAGACGCAACAGATGTCTCAAGTTGGTCAATGAGCACTGTCTCAAATTCCTGCATTCTACTGTCAATTTGTGTGGGTGTTAGGAAAGTGCTCACTTTTGATTTGTAACATGGATCAAGGAGGGTGGCCACCCAGTAATCGCTGTTCATTTTTAGTGTTGAGCGATTGCGTTGGCTATCGAGATCGAGCGATAGTCGATAGTCGGCCGCTATCGATAAGGTTTTTCGATAGTGAGCATCGATTATGAGCGATTACCATTAAAGTCTATGGGAGAGCAACAACACCTTCATTATTACACCCAAACAAGTCTGGAGAGGCTGAAATTAACATCCACAACAGTCAAATGGATACGTGCTACATCTTAGGCAACACACTTAGGTTATAAAAGTCACAGAAAAAAAGTCACAGACCATTCACTATCCCTGTCTTGTACCACAGCCTGACCCTTAAACCTGCATCACCCACAAATTAAAAAGTGCCAGAAGTAAGTATGATTTGAACCATCATGTTACTTGAACTGGACATTGAATATCCCTGTCCTGGAACGCAGCATGAGCCCCAAACCTGCATGACCCGCAGATTTAAAAAGTGCCGCAAAAAGGAGTCTTTCAACCACCATTTTAGTTTCACTGGACAATGACTATACCTGTCCTGGACCGCAGTATGACCATTAAACCTGTCTGACCCCCAGATTAAAAGGTGCCGGGAAAAGGAGTCTGTATCTGTTATGTTTTCGTATAATACATGGTATTTTTTGCACCTTTCAATTCACCTGTGGTGACTATAGAATTGCTGTTTTAAGATTTACGTAGATGCTGCGTCAATGAACAATGCTGGGTGCGCAAAAGTAATAAAGCGAGTTACTGGTATGGTTTGGTATAGTAATCGATATTTTTTTGCACCTTTCAATTCACCGGGGGTGAATGTGGAATTGCTGTTTTAAGATTTACGTAGATGCTGCGTCACTGAACAATGCTGTGTGTGCAAAAGTCAAAAAAAACTTAACTGTTATGTTTTGATATAATAAACGGTATTTTTTGCACCTTTCAATTCACCTGTGGTGAATATAGAATTGCTGTTTTAAGATTTACGTAGATGCTGCATCAATGAACAATGCTGGGTGTGCAAAAGTCAAAAAACATGTAACGTTATGTTTTGGTATAATAAACGATATTTTTTGCACCTTTCAATTCACCTGTGGTGAATATAGAATTGCTGATTTAAGATTTACGTAGATGCTGCGTCAATGAACAATGCTGGGTGCGCAAAAGTCAAAAAACACGTAACTGTTATGTTTTGGTATAATAAATGATATTTTTTTGCACCTTTCTATTCACTGTGGTGAAATAAATTCTGTTTAAGATTTTCGTAGATCGCGTCAAAGAGCAATGCGGGGTGCAAAAAGTCAAAAAACACGTACTGTTTGTTTTTTT